>APFE031484989.1:29947-59392 GCA_000404065.3 Pinus taeda | reverse complement strand
CCAAGTGATCTCCAACACTGTATCGACATAATACACGTGGAAGCTCCCTCATCAATCACAGTCCTATGAACAGGTCTGTTTTTGACTATCACTGGAATCTGGACAACCATCTGATGAGGTAATCGCGGTGCACTATTTTCTAGATCGAAGATTATAAGGTTCGGGTCTTGAACGTCAACAGCTCCTATAGCCAACAAAAGTAACTTGTGTTGTGCTGGACAGGATTGCAACACTTCCAAAGCCGACATTGCTGAGGGGTAAATAGCTAAATCCTCAACAATGTTAAATTTATGAGCTACTCTCGCATGTAGATTGAAAGCAGACTTTCGAAGTATACCCTTGGCGGGCGGCTTGATTACTAAGTCTGGATTAGGTTTCTCGATCTGTAGTGGATCAGAACTGGGAGCTGAGGTTGATGGGTTCGAATGAGAAGATTCTGCTTCTTTACCATCAACAGGAATTTTACTGCCATAATCTTGCGATCGAGTCGCAATCCTAACATGGGACATCATCAATATGGGTTCTTCATTGGCACTAGAGGACGAACCTATCATCTTAATGTCTTGAGCTGGAAAAGGATCCTTTAAGACAGTAGGATTTTGGGAACCTTTGACAATTTTCGCAACCTCTACACGATGAGGGCAGTCTCTCGTATAATGTTCTTCAACGTAGATGAGACACGGATAATGAGGTTTGCGTTTTTCATCAGTTGGTTCCACTTTTTCGAGTTTCTCTTTTGAATTTTTATCTGTTTTATTCTTCTTCTTCCCTTTCTTCTTACCATCGGTTTTTGATTTAGCTGTAGATGACTCTACAACGTGAATATTGGCGGAAAGTTCCGCGGAAGACTCTCCTGTCGGGGAATCTGGAAAGGTTATGATAGGAGAAGAATTCTTGGAAGACTTCTTCTTACTTTTGGTATTAATCGTATCAATCATACCATCAGTGGCATGAGACCCTGAAGGAGCAACAACGATTTGATTTTGTTTGGGTAGATAAGGGATTTTCTCGTGTAACGTACCTGACTCAGTATAAACTAAGTCAAGGTACTATGCTTGAGAAATTACTTTCTCCTCAGTAACTACTCTGGCCTTAGCTACATCCTCAGTGATCTTGGGTAGTAAAGATTTTACAAACCATTCAGCTAAGATCTGATCCGGGATATAAACTTTCACTAAACGTCGTCGACGTATCCATTCATGGATATGATCTGAAATGTAAGTGGACGTTGACTGCTTTAACAAAGTTAATAATTCCGTGCCATTGTCGTATCTGACTGGCAACGGAAAATGAGTTAAAAAGGAGGTAGCTAACTGACTAAAGTTATAAAAAGTGGCTCGCGGTAATTCAATGTACCATTTGGCCGCAAGACCAATTAGAGTGCACTGGAAAAGTTGTAAATGAATTGAATCATCTGAAATGGAATTAGACGCACACCAGAGGTGATAAGTCATTACATGGTTCGACGGGTCCTCTCCTGGCTTACCTTCGAACTTAGGAATATCACTGGGCAACTTATGCAGCATTGGTGGCCAATACTGAAGATAGTTAATTGGATCGTTCGTAAGGCGCGTCAAGTCAGGCAAGTCCAAAGTTGCGATAAATGGTAATTGACGATTAGGGTCCCTAAAACTTTGGGTCTGCAGACCAGCCCCAGGAGGAGGATATCCAGGATAACTAGAAATTGGGATCATATTTGGGATATTTTGACCTCCTGGAAAACCAGGATTAATCGGACCATACTGGGGTTGCTGAGGTTGTTGATATGTATACCCAGGGTATGGTTGATACTGATAGGTTGGTTGCTGCGGAGCAGGACCATATTGGTACTGTCCTTGGTACAGTTGTTGATTATATTGAGGTTGAGTAGTGACAACCGTACTTCCTATAGGCATCTGAACCGAAGTATGGACCGTGGGTCCAGACTGAGGTAAAGATGTCTGAGGAGTAGATACAGGGACAGTAGAAACCGGAGCTTTCGATACTCCAGAAGAAGGTGGGGTAGATGGAACAGATGTTGCAGCAGTTGCAGCAGACGTTTGAGGCAGAGTACGAGGTGTACTAGGCCCAGAATGAGAAACTACAAAAGGTGCAGAATTTTGAACAGTAGGCTAGACAGGTTGTTGGGATGAACCAGAAACCAAAGGTTGTCCGGTTTGAGATGAAAACTGCGCATTCGGTTGCAAGACCTGTTGGGATTGAGATGGATCCCACACTAAATTTGTTCCGGGGTATGGACCCATAACAGGTTGAGGATATTGAGGACCATAACCAGGTTGAGGGTAGGGTTGATAATATGATTGACCCAAAGGTGGTTGGTAACCTTGAGCTGGGTACTAACCTTGGGGTTGATAACCTTGAGGCACGTACTGATACTGGGGTTGACCTTGAGGTACGTATTGATATTGAGGTTGATTTTGAGGTGCATATTGATACTGAGGTTGACCCTGAAGTACATATTGATACTGAGGTTGACCTGGAGGTACATATTGAGTCTGGGGTTGACCTTGAGGAACATACTGTCCCGTAGGTATGTACTGTCCTTGAGGTTATCCCCCAGGCGCAAACTGAGTACCTTGAGGTTGCCCCTCAGGTATATACGGGGTACCTTGGGGTTGCCCCCCAGGCACATATTGCGTACCTTGAGGTTACCCCCCAGGCGGAGACTGGCCACCTTGCGGTTGAGGATTAGGAATGGAACCTGACATCATGAGAATATCTTCTACACTCAACGGTTTAGTACCACTACTTCCAGTTAATAAATTTTGTTCGATAGGTTGAGGAGATGCTCTTGAAAAAGTACCAGACAGAGACTGATACCCAACGGGAACAGAAGGACCGCCGTACAAAAAGGTTTCCGGAGATTGAGAAAACATGGATGACTGATTAGACATATTCAACAAAGGATAGTAATCTCTAGGTGTTGGGTGATAAAAAATACGAGGTGGTGAAAAACTTAGTCTTGGGTTTTCCAAAAGATTAGTTAATGAACGATACCAAGCACTGCTCCTAGGAGGACTGTAAAAGATTGATTCACGCTCCCTAAGGTCTAAGATAGGTTGATCTTTTGGAAAAGAAATGCTTTCTTCGTTGTCCAAAATAGCAAGTTCTTCAATAGCTATAAGGCCAGAAGGAAGATCTTGGGTAATTACAGTTTCTACCCTAGGTGAACTAGGACCACTAGAAGCTGGAGAAACAAACTTTGATATGGGAGTAGCAGCAATTTCAGATTCGGGTTCAGATATTTTTGGTTCTTCACCTATATCACTAGTAGATGCAACACTACCAGTAACTTCTGAAACTACTAACGGTTGAGAATCAGAATGTACTATCAAAGAAGATTCTCCTTTTTTAGGTGACCCACTTCTACTGTCTCTAGGAGTTATGAGGACTTTCAAGCCTTCAAGCTGGCTCGGTACGTCCTCAGGAGGTTGGCCCCGAAGCCTACGGGACTTCCGCAGTAACTCAGCCACGTTTACAAACTCAGGAGATTGGCCCCGAAGTCTACGGGACTGCCTTGGTAATTCAGCCACAGTTAAAGACTTTTAACCACTTCACACGTAAAAAAAGTAAAATCTCAATGAAAACCACCTAAAGTCTCTAAAGAACCAAACAAATTGAATCACACGCCTAAAGAATCTAGGAGATCAATCACACACAAACAGTAACTTTCTGTACCGAAAACACTAGTTGGTGATGAAATCCAACGTCGCAGAGTTCGATATAGAAATAGCGGTTGGAACAATTACCCCAGCAACCTGCTTAATGAATAGACTAGCACAAGTTTCTCCACTTAACCGTCTCGAGTGAAGAGGACCCCCCAGAAAATCCAAGTGAGTCTAGTCGACGTCTGCTCCAGGTATAGTGGGATCTTCCCGCCACCGTCACCTAAGGAAGAATCCTATAGAATATGGTCACTATGGTTACCAATAGAAACAAATATACATGGGGGAATAGTCTACAATCCGATACACACGCAAGGGCATAGTAACAAGCTCAATCCCCTTGAAGGCTCCTTAACATAAACCAAGGTTTACCAACAAGTGACCCCAGGCTCCTTGACAATGGTTAATCCAAGGTTTACCATTTGTAATACGTGAATATCTGGCATCATTCCCAATGAGGAAGGATTGATTCCCATACTAGTTTGGACACGATCTCGTGCTTCGCCTTTAAGAGGAGCTTTCCCAGAGCATAGATGCAACAATTGGATTTCTCTCATACCGCAAGATATAGCTACTTGTTTGTTTTACTATCTTGGAGAGTTAAGTACTCCCTACTCCAAGACACTAGCCTAAGCTATGTTGGTGTAATAGAGCCCTAGAAATAAAAATATTTCCAGATTAATTTTACTTTAAGCGTTATTTTTATCGGTTTTTGATTAAGTCAAGAGGTGCGGAAATGAAACTGATGGTGTGAAGACTCGACTTGAAATCACTAAAAAGATGCACTTAAGATGATTAAACAATCTTTTTTCTTCAATGAATTTCTAGCTAGGAAAGAGTTTGAGAATGCAAATGCGTGTAAACACAAATATTTCTTAACAAACAAATTTAAAGAAGAGTTTTCGTTCCAATGCACTCAAAACGCGACAACTAGTTATTTGCCCAAGAATTTCCTTTTTCATTCAAACGCTCAAATGCTACCAAAACAAGCTTTTTCAAAAGAGATTTTCGTATTTTTATAAAAACACTTAAAACTATAACCTAAGCAAATCTTGAGAAAACTATAAACAAATAAAATCTTAAGATCTACAAACTATAAAAAACTACTTGAAGTAAAAGCTTACAAAATATTTTTGTCTTTTCATGGATGTTTTACTTGGCGATAAGCAAACCAAGGACTAACTTGTCCAGAATCACAAATCAGTCAAAAACAAGCGATCTTTTGTTCTTTTTTTGTAAAAATGAAATCCAAACTTTTAACACAAGCTTTTCGAAATTTTGGAAAGAGACAACTCAAAAAGGATTCCTCTACAAGGCTTGATTTTACAAATGGTCAAACTCACAAGAAGGCAATAAAAACCAGGGTGATCTGAGGCTTCTATGCTTCTAAGCTCTGAGCTACTACACGACCAAAATGAAAATCAAGACTGGAAACCAAAACTTCTAGGAATTTCACCTAAAACCCTAACACCAATGAAATTAGACCAAGGAAAGCTTTCAACAAGTCACATGCAGGTCTGGGCAGAGGATAACAATACCTAAAGCAAAATAAAACTAATTAAAAGAGGAAAAAATCAAGTTTTTCAAAAATTCAACAGGGTCTGCAGGCTCAGAGTTTGCACAGATGCGTGCCTGCTCTGTGTGAAAAGTAAACATGCGTAGAGGTATGCACTATGATACAAGCACAGGGTGCGGACTTCTCCTAAGGTTATGAAAAGCCAAAAAAAACCTAGATCCACTAAATCCACCCAATTCCACACACAATAAGTCAAAAACAGAAACAAAAAAGGAAAGTTCTCAAGTCAAAGTGAAAACAAGGAAAACAATCAAGTCCCCAGCGGAGTCGCCATTTTGTCACGCGGAATGAGTCGAGGTTGCGGACAAGATCGACCTTCCTAGTATCTACTGATATCTAGTGACAAGCAAGCCAATAAAAAACTATCTTTATCTAAATATGCGATTAAAACAAAGGCAAACGAGTGTTTTAGGCCTACCTTGGATCCAATGCAAGTTTGTGGAAGCCTCGCTCCCTCGCTCCAAATGAGCTTCCTTGAAGTGTATTCTGCAAACACAAACTAGCAAACAATTAAATAGCACCTGAAAAGATAATATTATAAATCATATTCATCATAATGATCAAGGAGATTATGAAACAAACCACATAAGACAATTTTTTGAGAAAAATGAATCTGATTGTATTAATTCAAATGAAAGAAGAACTTTACAACCTGCGCCTTGATGCTGTATAAGCTCCTCCCAGGGTCCAACAAGAAGTCTCCTCTACTTTGACAAGTTTCACTCACTTCCCAATGAAACCAAAAGGTATGTGATCTCTCCTCTCAAGTTTAACTAGGAAGTCCCAATTCCATCAGCATTTACCCTCAAAATGTTCAACTTCTAACCCTCCCTAGCAACAGGCCCAATGCCTTAATTTATAGTGCAATGGAGGGAAGTTACTGGGTTCTCCTTCAAAGGGATAGCTCCTCCTATCAAGGGATTAGCTCCTTCTCTTTTGGGATGCATGAACCACTTTGGAGTGAACAATCCACGTCAAAATTCTTCTAGAAACATCTAGAATTAACCCAAAAGTGAGTTTTTTAGGATAAACTTGCAACTTTTTGACTTTTACAGGGGTACGCACCCACCCCTTTACAGACAGAGTGTGCAGGTACGCAGTTATTATGAACAAAGAGTGCGGGTCCGCAGGAAAAAGTAGGAGAAAGTGCGGAACCAGAGTAATATTGATTTTCAATGTCTTTCTCTATTTTGCAAAGCTTGACATGAAGAGCTGAGGTCTGAGACTTGCTTAGGAGGCATAGACCCATACTGACTGCAAATAATCACGGTGACGATATTTTTGTGTAACAATATTACTGTTACCAAACATTTGTACATACCAACCATGTTGTAACTAAATACTTGATGAATAAACCTAATTTAAATGCCTCGATTATTATATGTTTACTTTCATTGTAACAATTTGGTTTAACTATTATTAATAAGCCTGGCAAGGAGAATGGTGTTGCAGATTTTTTATCCAGATTGACTTTGCCTACAGGGGAGGAAGGAATGGTTGATGATCAATTACCAGATGAACATTTATTTTCCATTTTAGTTCTCTCTCCATGGTTTGTTGACATAGAAAACTAATTGGTGTCTGCATAGTTTCCACCAAATTTGTCCCCCAAGGAAAAGAGCAGAATCATAAGAAAGAGTGCCACATTCACTTGGATTGGGGGAAATCTCTTCAAGCTAGTTCCTGATCAAATTCTAAGAAGATGTGTTAGGGAGCAATAAGTCTTCGATATCCTTTTGCCCTGTCATGACTGGCCCACTATTCATCAAGGTGTGAGGAGGTATACCATCTAGTGTGATCGGTGCCAAAGGATGGGGAAACCTACCCCAAGGGATGAGATGCCTCTGCAACCTCAAGTGACTTTTGTGCCATTTGAAAAGTGGGGCATGGATTTCATCAGGCCAATTGACCCTCCGTCCAAACAGAAGTAGTAGATCATCGTGTGCACTGAATACTTAACAAAATGGGTTGAAGCCAAAGCTATCAAAGTAGCAACAGAAGAAAAGGTGGCTAAATTCTTAAGGGAGAATGTGTTTTATAAGTTTGGGTACCCTAGAGAATTGGTCACTGATTAAGGCAGTCAATTTACATCTCACATGATTTAAAATATGTTAAGATAGCACAAGATCAAGCACAAAACATCCACCCCTTAACACTCACGGGCTAATGGGTAAGTGGAAGTAACCAACAGAGCATTGGAAGGCATTCTGACCAAGGTGATCAGCAGCAACATAAAGGATTGGGTAGATAGATTAGCTGAGGCCACCTAGGCCTACAATACCAAATGGAAGACCACCATTGGATTCACTCCTTGCGAGGTGGCCTATGGGAAGAAAGCCCTGCTGTCGATTGAATTTGAATACAACACCTTAAGTATGGCAGAACAACTAGATCTAGATATCACAAGGGCACAAAAAAAAATATTGATGCAACTGAGGTGACTCAAGTTCAAAGGAAAATCTAGCATGACAAGAATATAAAAGATAAACAGTTTCAAGAAGGTGATTGGGCTTTGCTCTATGATTCCTGGTACAAAGATTTTAAAGGCAAGTTAAGGACTAGATGGTTAGAGCCTTATGTAATAGAAAAGCGTCATGATAATGGTGTTGTGCAGATAATAACCATTGATGCAGAGGCTATCCCTTTGCTTGTTAATGGGAACAGATTAAAAATATACAAAGGCCCTTGTCAAAGCAATAATTCATCAATAGAATCATTAAGACAATGATGGTGGTATCTCAGCTTCCACCCCACCAAGTCCTTGAAAAAAAAAAAAAGAGAGACTCAGATGAAAAACTCCATGAGGCACCTAAGTCCCACTGTTGGGTTGAAAACCTCTTGAGGTAGCCCAAGAGTGTTAAAAAAATAACAATAAATAGTAATAATAAAAATATATCTAGGTGAAAACCTATTTTGAGGCACCCAGGGCAGGAAACTAGGATGAAAACCTCCTTGGGGGTAGACTAGTTACTTTTAAAAAAAAAGAAGAGAAAAAAGATACAAAAGATGACAATTTTGTTTTGCAGGTCTACAAGAGGAGGATAAGCACCGCATGAGGAGGACAGAAGGACCTACAAAAGCCATGTTTTAATTCACCCATCTCATATCCTCCATTATCCCCCTAATATTCCATCTATAAACCACTCCAACTCATTTCAAACAAATTCTGTGTTTTCTACAGGATTCCCTATAATCCTATAGGAGTTTTCTGTAGAAATGACAGGAGATCTTGAAAACCACAAAAAGAGAAACCCAATAGCAAGGTGATGACACAAGCCTATTTCTGAATGAAAAAAACCATTTACCTCACCACACCACAGCTAATAGCTTTCATCACCATGTCACCCTTGTATGCATCAAAGAAATCAATTAAAAAAAAAGCATTAGATTACAAAAGAAAAAAAGGAAGAGAAGAAAAAAAAAGAAAAAAGAGAGAAAAGAAGGAAAGAGGAGGCATACCCAAAATCAACATCCCTCACCTACCATTCCATGACCCCCTTCTCCACTCATTTCAACACCCCTTCTATTTCAAAGCTGAGAAAAATGTGAAATTTTAAGGGAAAGATAGCTACAGGACATCCTGTAGACATCATGTAGGAAATCTTGTAGCAGCCTATCCCTCAAAAGAAACCAAGGGACTGCAACCATCTTCAACACAGGGACTACAAGGATGAGGAAGCTCCTCCATATCGCAACAGTAGTAGGAATATCACCAACAACAAAGTCCAGCACCTGCACATCATCAAAAAAGAACAAAGCATTAAAAGATGAAATATACAGTGAAAATATGCAGATTGAAAAGCACACCAAATTGACACTACTCTCCAGCATGCATCATCAATGAATCAAAGGACCCACAATTATTTCATCTTACCAATGCTCTCTCATAAGTACGATATGATAAAAAATGTAGGAATAATACGAGAGTTTATTTTATAATTGAAGGTGGCTAGTTAACTTGGCCACCTTCAGCCAATTAACATGGCCACTCTCGGTAAGACAACTAGAAGAAAAGAGTTAGACCACTACACATGTGGCAAAGGTAAAATCAAAGGAAAAAGGGAATGAATCCAAAAATGGTTAATTTACAAGGGATAAGAGTAGGAGATGATTACGAGGTAAGGTGGAATGATGGACTGATAGTGGGACCAACGGTCCAAAAGAAGGTGCTCGTACTCGGCCAGCTAGCACACAACCCCACACGATCATCCATAAATAGAAATAAAACACTAATTCCCATATCAATAAAGCAAAGGAAACTTCAAGGATTCATTGAACAAAGAGGCTCCTCGCGACATTCCTGAAATAGCACCTACAAGAAACAATGAACATCTACAACAAGCAGGAAACCTACAAGAAGCCTACAAGATACAGAGAGATCAGACTACAAAGTTATCAGTGGACAGTAAGGGAAATAAAATCAAGGGTTATCCTCATCAGAATATAGAAAAGTGAGGTAGGTTCCATACCTTCCATATTTTCCATTTTAAAAAAGAAGAAATCCTCAATTCGGTTAGGAATTTGCAGTGCATCTCAGGATAGAAAAATTGTATTGCATGTCAATAAAAGCTAAATTCCAAAACTTCCTCACCTACCAAAAGTCTTGAACTATATCCACACAAACCTCGAGAATTACCAGGAAAAGATGACAAGAGGTTTCAACAAGAGAGAACCCACTAACACAACAAGAATACACCAAAATCCTCCTGTGGTGGAAATTTTCACAAGGCATCAGTGGATGGGGTTCTTTAAGAGGATGAGAGGATACAATGATGATGTGGCAAGATAATTTTCTCTCTCTCTCATACCCCTCACTAGGGCCAGTGACACTATTGTGGTGAAGGGTTTATTAGTATCAATTACCCCTGAGGTTATAAGCAAAATTAGTACACTCCCCCTAGGGTTATCATGGAGAAAAGAAGACAAGACTAACAACACCCTTGCAAAGAAAATCTTCTTTTGGGAAGGAGAATAGCTAATAGAGGACAAAATGGGGTTATAAGGGAGAGAATTCCATAACCTTGGAACGAAGTCAGTTACCACCTCATAAGATATATTTCATGTGAAGGGAGACACAGTGTAGTGTATGGATACCACTTTAGTCTCCTCCAAGAACTGAGATTTGGAGAGAACACACCTCCTCATAACAGAGTGTGTATACCCTATTTTCTTCTACAATCCATGATAGATATGAGCATCAAGGTGCAAGAGGGAAAACATCATCAACTAGCCCATCATGGGTTGATCAAACTCATCCTTGAAGATGCTCTACAAAACTTAAGATTCCCTATTACATGGACAACATTTGCAGACATGCAGGCAGAAGGAGCAATTCAAGCTATTGAGTATGACATAAGCCCTACTACTAGTGAGGGAGAAGAAGAAACAAATGATGTCAAGGAAGAAGAAATAGAGGAGGAGAATGAAGAAGAAATAGAGGAGGAAAATGAAGAAGAGATAGAGGAAGAAACAAAAGAAGAAACATATGAGCAGAGTGAAGAAATAGAGGAAGAAAAAGAAAAGGAAGGAGGAGACAAAGAGGAGGTTGAAAAAGAAAATGGAAAAGAGGAAAAAGGATAGAAGGATGAACAAAAGGTTGCAGCTCAAGGAAGAGAAGAAGAAGAATCACGAAGGGTATCTCCAGAGCCTACAAAGACAGAGGCAACAACTGCTCTAACTGCCTTAAGTACACGTGTCAAATCAAATGGAAAGAGGCAAAGAAAAACCCCCATGTACTTTAGGACAAGAAAGAGAACTAGGATTAGACAAGGGAGACCTCAAATCCCTATCAAAACTCCAATTTTCATTGAGGATTCACCAAAACAACAAGAGAAGGCAGTCCCTCTAAAGAAAAATGAAGGAGAAGGAACATCAAAACAAGCTTCTCCCAAGTCTCCAATCACCTCTGTTAGGAGGCATGTCACAAGGTCAGCCTCATCAAAGGGAAAACCTCTCCTACATGAGACACAGTCATACCTATAGGAAGAAAAAAACATCCTACAGGAAACTCTGTCAAACCTACAGGAAAACTAGAAAAAATACCAAGAAGGAATTACTCAACAAGAAACAAAGGAAGAGGGCCAAGAACTAAAGGAACCTAGCCCACAACCAAATCTCAACTCCTACTACAGGTTCTTTGAAGGAGGTAGGGTGATACCACATAATTTTACCATTCTTCTATTCTTTGAACTTGAAAAAGAGAGGGCAAGGACACACAAGTGGATGAAAATTGCTAAATCAAAGGGGGTAGAGGATTTAGGCCCCATGGAGGAGAAATTGCAAGAGATGGACAGATAACTGAGCATCATAAGAGACATAGAAGCAATAATGAAATCTTAGTTAGAGGCTGAGAACACATGGCTAAGGAAGCAGCTACAAGAAAGGGATTTGCAACTATGGCTAGTTTGTCCATGGAGGCAATGCAGTGCAGGATGCTAGCAAAGTCATATGCCTTATACCTCAAGGAACAATGGCTACAATTCCAGATAAAGACCCTAGCACAAAGAGGAACTATGCCCTTCCAAGACTACAATCAATTCATTGATCTCTGTAATCAAATCACCTTGGAGGATAGAGCAAAGATATCTGAGTTTTACCTACACAATTTAGCTTTGAAAAATTTAAAGGTGTGGGACACAAATCCAAAGCTAGGGGACTTGCAAATGATGGCCTTGGCATCTTGGATGAATCATAAGGAGGTAAGAGCTACAAATATGAAAAAGGTATTGGTAAATGAAGAGGTAGAACCCATTATGATAAGAGCAAAACAATCTAACCATGCGGTTGTCATTAGCACCCACAACCTCATTGCAAATGATCCCAAGCTTTCACTAAGGTACCTTACTATACAAGAACAGGCAGTCACACACTTTGAAGACATGCTAAGATTGCTAGGAGATGACAGCCAACAAGCCTGCCAAAGGAGATGGAACACCTTATTTAACATCCTGAAAATCAGAGAATGTCATTGAATCTCCTAACAGAATGAGAGAGACACTAAATAGAACCCTAATGTATAAGCAGACATTACAAAGACTCAAAGGCAATTGGATTATATTGAAGCTCGGTCCACCCTTTATTTTAGGAATGTTGGAAGGTAGGAAAGAAGAAGAAGAAGAAGAAAGAAAGCAGTGGGAGGAGATAGAAAAGAATACAAGGTTTTATTCACAGGAGGAAGAGACTACAAGAAAAGCATGGAATTTCAGGGAAGACACTAGAGCAATGAAGGACATGGACATAGATTGAGTTGCTCAGAGGATGAACAACACTTTCAGTAGGGGGTGATGGTGAGGCTCCTCATTGGGTAAAATATAAGCACCTTAATACACCTCCAAGCTTACTAAAATCAACTCTTCTCATAATTCTTTACATGTTTTAATTATATTTTGCTTAATGAGATGAGTAAAAGTAAGATGTCATGTCTAGTGGTCTAATGTGCATTGATTGCAGGTTTTTGGGAACAAATTATGGCTAGTTAGGGTGCGGGAAATTGAATGAGACAAGAAGGAGAGATTATAGGAGATGAATCTCCCTCATTAAATCCTCACTCACTTGAATATCCCTCAATCAAATCACACCAGCTCAGAGTTGTAGGCAGTCGAGTCATGAGGACCATTGGCAACCAATCTATTTATAGGTAAGAACCAATTAATCTCAAGATTGGGAGCCAAGCCTCCCTATATTTAAGGAAGTTGTTGGAAAATTCAGTTTTATAAATAAAGAGGCCTATAGCCTCATTAGGATTCAATTTTTGTATGAAAAATAACTAAGCATTTTTCGAGTTGAAGGATTGTGACCAAACATTATTATGCATTTTTTGATATGTTAATGAAAATGAGCAGCATTCCATTCATCTAGCACTGAGTTGACTCAAACGGCTGAATCTCTTGGGTTAGTGCCCAACCTTAGCAGCAGAGGTTCCTCTTATTGTACTTGTATGCTTAGGTTATTTCACGGATTACTTGTTAAATTGATTTTGGTGTTGTTACGTTGCAACTATTGGTAAATTTGATTAGTTTGCTTCCATTTGTGCATAGATTTAATAGTAGCATTAGAGAGATAAGAAAAGATTCAAAGAAGGATGATGACAGGTGGATCTTACCTCATTCCTCCCTTCAGGGACAATGGTTTGAGGGAAAACTCCCATTCAGCCCAAAAAGACAGAATTCTGGTTTCTTATAAAATTTAGGGTTTTTTGCTAATTATGTCATCTTTCAATTTTAGAAGATAGGTTGCAGTTCACATTTATGATATCTTGAGGTTTTGCCTTAGATTTCATGTTTCTTTCATAATAAGTTTCAAGCATTCCCGTGCATGAACTTGGCAAATAAATTATGCAAATTTTGTTTTCTTATATTTTTGTAAACCCTTCTTGTTTTGAAATGATTTATGGATAAATTCCAACAATAATGTGTATGTTGTAGGAGTTTCTCTATTGCAGGAAGACCTCATATGATCAGCCTCAGCCAAACCATATCCACCCATGATCGCCAAAGGCCACTAAGTTCTCAATTCGAGTTATCATTTGACAAGGACAACTTGCCATGCTTATTGAGAAAATTCAACCATCATAGAGCTTTGGTTTGAGTTCTGAGTGAGTTCCAACCACTTCCTTGCCTTATTACTTCCATCACTCACCTTCCCTAATCTCCATACCATTGTCCAAATCACTCTTTATTCTTTCAGCCTGTTCCTATAGGAAAACAAATTTGTGTGGTGATTTGAAATTGAGGACGGAGATTTACCCACAGTATTCATTTTGACTCGATGTTTCAAGTCCAGACTAGGACCCATCATAAGGAGAAATATTGATGAGAGAAAGGATAATAGAAGAGGTAAATCCAAAAATTAAAAAATTAGAAAGATAAGTCTTCCATCCTTCTTTCAATCTTGATTCTTAGCTTTTCAAGTAGATGGATCTCATTCCAAGGGTCCCCTCTCTGTAGGGTAACAAGGATGGTAGACATATATTTCTAATTTTGAAGCTTCTATTGTGAGATTTCCTATTCATTTTCCTCTTAGTGGTGTACCCTATTCATACTCCCAAACTCTCACCATTGGAAATTCCCTATGCTCAATCTCTCCCTGCGACCACAATGTTGGAGCACCATCCCTATTGGAATTGGCCTAAGTTAATTAAATTTTACATCACCTATGTAAAAATGAATATTGTGGGCAAATCACTTCTTTAAAAAAGAATACATGGAGTGGACTCTTGGAATGAGATTTATTTACTCAAAAAACTAAGAATTAATATTGAGAGAAGGATGGCAGAGTTATCTTTCTAATTTAATTTTTTTTTGATTTACCTCTTCTCTTATCCTTTCTCGCATCAATATTTCTCATGAAGATGGGTTTTTGTATAGACTCAAAATGTCTAGTAAAAATGAATATTGCGGGCAATTCTCTGCCCTCAAATTCAAAACACCACAAAAATTTACAAACAAGAATTGTTTCCCTACATGGAGGGGACTCTTGGAATGAGATATGTCTACTCGTAAAACTAAGAATCAAGATTGAGAGAAGGAGGGAAAAATTATCTTTCTAATTTTCTAATTTTTAATTTACCACTTCTCTTATCCTTTCTCTCATCAATGTTTCTCCTAATGATGGGACCTAGTTTGGACTTGAAACGTTGAGTAAAAATGAGTATTGTGGGTATATATTCGTCATCAAATTCAAATAAGCACAGAAATTTACAAGCAAGAATTGTTACCCTACACGGAGGGGACTTTTGGAATGACATTCGTCTACTCAAAAAACTATGAATCAATATTGAGAGAAGGATGGCAAACTTATCTTTATAATTTTTTAACTTTTTGATTTATCTCTTTTCTTATCCTTTCTCTCATCAATATTTCTCTTGATGATTGATCGTGTTCTAGACTTGGAATGTTGAGCAAAAATGAATATTGTGGGTAAATATTCGTCCTCAAATACAAATCACCATATAAATTTGCAAACAAGATTTGTTACCCTACACGGAGGGGACTCTCAGAATGAGATCCATATGCTCAAAAATATAAGAATCAATATTGAGAGAAGGATGGTAAACTTATCTTTCTAATTTTTTAATTTTTTGATTTACCTCTTCTCTTATCCTTTCTCTCATCAATATTTCTCGTGGTGATGGGCCTTGGTTTGGACTTGAAACATCGAGTAAAAATAAATATTGTGGGTAAATCTCCTTCCTCAAATTCAAATCACCACATAAATTTACAAACTATAAATTTATTATTTCGGGTGTATTAATTCTACCTTTTAGAAAATAAAATCAAAATTCAACCTACATAATTTTTTTCTTTATAATGGCTTAGAAGATATTTACAATATAAGAAATGAGGATATATCCTTTTACAAGGAGACTTTAATATTTTTTTTGTAAGATAAATTTTTTCATTCATCTGTAAAAGAGATACATAGTACTGTAGCACAATCATGTTGTTCTACCACTAGGGAAACCATACTAGTGTCTAAAGAGCAATGATTTTGTCCAAAATATGATATACATAAAATTCCACTTATAAGAGTGTTTAATCCACAAAATGATATGTAGGTGACTGTTGATAACATATAACTTAGATCTTCCTAACATAACTAAATCCTTGTATCTATAATTAATTAACAAAAGATCTAAAAAATTCTGAAAATATGTCATACATGGTTCTACCAGAACTACGAAACATTAATGGGGCCAACAAGGGTCCCTGATGAGGTGCGGACCTTGCCCTTCAGTAGCAACACTTTGATAGTAGCTAGCTAATTAGATATATCTCAATGTTCCAAACTAAGATCCCTATGCTCCATCTACAATTCATCTATATGCATTAAAATATCCCTTCTTGCTTCATTGCACTCCAACAAGACTTTGTTGAGAAAGGATTTCATGTTCCTTCTAGTTCAATCATACATAGATATTGGTTTTAGTGCACCCAGGCATTTCCTAAGTCAGGCATCCACTCAATTATAGAGGCTAGGATCTTTCCATCACTTTTCTCATCTTGATCAACCTTCATTTCATCATCTACATGATCCATTTCTTGTTGTATAGGGTGAGGAGTTTATGAGTGGTACCTCATTGTAGGATTATGAGATCTTAATATAGCTCGAGAAATCCATTGTAACCAATAATAGGAGCCTTAATGGTATCTAGCTCACTAATGTGGCATATGTGAAGCTTGGCTAGGAAAACACAAAGTAGAAGGATACAGAGGTGATGCAAAGTTTAATGAACTTAGATCAATTCAAACCGGGATGACACTCCAACATTGTGGTTGTAGGGAGAGGTTCAGCGTAGGGAATTTCCAATGTTGAGAGTGTGGGAGTCTGAATAGGGTACATCACTAATAAAAAAAGGAATAGGAAAACCCATAATAGAAGCTTCAAATGTATCGATGGAGGTCCAAATACTAAACTATAAAAGTCTATGCCTGCATTCAAAGATTATAAATTCCACTTTCAAAATTTTGGGGTAGACAACACCATAATCAGTTGATAAAATGCAAAATTCAAACCATGTATTTTTAAATCTATGGAGAGGAACGATCACGTGACTTACCAAATTACCTATAAGATTTCCTAAGCTGAGGAATTAAGTGCTCTATTTGGATTGTTAAAGACACCATTTACAAACACCCTTCATTATGTTAACCTTTTCCTTGTTGATATCACTCCATAATAAGGATAGCCAACCAAGAGATAGAACAAGTGAATTTGGGGAACCATGGAAAAATAAAGACTTCTAATGGAGACAAAGGGACATAGACAAAGGGGTGGCTATGTCAAAAGGACCATGACCATCCACTTCAACTAGAATAGAAATAAAAACTTTCAACATGTAATTAAAGATCATATAACTTGTAAAATCTAATAGATATAAATCCTTGGAGACCTCCTCTGCATAGAGAAACAAAAATGGTATCATACCCATTGCCAAATTCGTAGAAGCCTCAAGATGATTCCACTAAGTTGACAACATCAGTTGGAGAACAATCATGTAGAATGACTCTACAATATTAATGACTTTGCATAGATAGGACAACTAGTGGTTGGCACCGTCATGCTACTACCACCTACTAGCTGTGTTGGTAGCTTTAAATTTGTGCCAATCCTCCCCTTATGATTATTTAAACCATTTATGTCTCCCATTGTTGGTCTTTTGGTACCGCCCTATTCAAGGGTAGGATACTTTCATATTTTAATATAACTAATCAAGAATCTTATTTTAAGCAGTGATTCTTACCATAAACCTAGGTGGCTAAATGTACACCTTATTTTAGCTAGTAAACACAAAATAAACTCTAAATACCTAGTTGATAATTTGTTTGGCTATGAGCTAATTAATCTCTATAGTTCCCACGATCTAATGCTTGAAATGGTTTGATGAATTGGAAAAAATCCAACTAGATGATTTGTATTCATGGGATTGGTGGTAGTATTATATATTATGTGATATAAAATACCCCATATACAACAAAATAGTAAATATTGACCTCTTAAATAATTATGAGCCCAACTGTAATCATAGACCATTAACCATAACTCTAAAATTTGTTCTATTTTAAGGCACCACTGATGAGAATTTTGACCAAAAAAAACACTTGATTTTGAAAAAAAATACAACTAATTTCTTTTAAGGAATTAAATAATTAATTAAATATTGTATTAAATAAGAACAATATTGAAGACCTATATCACAATTTTACAACAACCCTCTCCACTTTTTTTCTATTGAGGTGTTATGTAAGAAGGAAAATATAATGACCAGACCTTGGTATGATAAATAGTGTAATATTTCTAGAAAACATATTAGGGATGCTTCTAATCAATCCTTAAAATATGACAAGCTAAGAAGATACAAAGCCCTAATTAACAAGTAAAAAAAAATGTATATAAATAGAAAGCAAGAGAACATTTTGCACCTATCTAAGTGAGATATAAATAAATTCTAGAGATAAAATATATCTCGCAAAACCAAAGAAAACAATATGATCCCTTTGATGGAAAAATTCCTACCTTAAAAATATTTATGAATTCCCTAATGTCATGGATTAGAACACCTATCTTAAAAATATGAATGAAACCATTTCCACAAAGGAAGAGGTTTTTATAATGGAAGACATAGAGTTTTCGGTTAAGTGGCTCATAAAAGTGAAAGTTATTGATATCAAAGGTTACCACATAAAAATCTTAGAAATTGGAGGGCCTATCCTCATCCATCAAATCCACAATATCTTAAAGTTAGTAATCAAATATGGCTTCCATAAAACTTATATTCATGTGTTATCATACCTATTTTCAAAAGTGGAGATAAAAAAATCCCTTTAATTATAGGACTTGTTATCACTCCAGGAAACTCTTCTATGGTTGTGGCTCAGAGATTCCTGGTAACATAGAATCTTCGACATTGTTCTCGGAACTATCAGAATAGATGATGGTTTGGATCAGGTCAAATAACCATTTTGACTATGTTATTACTCAAGACATGCATGAACACCCTCAGCCTACAAGGCTTTAGACCACCAAGGCTCAATAGTTTGTAGATTAGGTGAACGAAAGGAGAATACTAACCATACCAGCAGATACATACATAAACATATGATGGCCAGCTACAGAAAGTAAATGAAACTTGCAAATCTGATACATCAACGCAGAGATACGATGACAGTTGTCTAGCATTAGACACAAAAGAAACCATAATGAACTGTTCAAGTGCAATCTTAGAACAGAAGAGAAATTGGGATATTGAACATATGACAACAAAAGAAGCTTGTATTACTGATGAATGAAGATGAGAAGCTTGAGTAGCAAAGTCTTTAACAATCTCTAGAAATTGAACCCTGATTACATCTTACTTTCAACTATTTATAGCTCTTTACAACACTCTTGAGCTTTTTAGGGCTTGAGGTGTCTTAATTTATTCCTACTGTCTTTAACTGCCTGATTACGTACAAGGACACAAGTTTCCTTCCATCACGAAAACGGTAATTAATTATGGTACACTGCTGCCCTGTTAGGTGGCCGGCTTGATTGTGCCAGTGAGGCTCCATGACTATTTAATTTTGTTTGCTTGTATCGTGCTGTGTCCTTCCTCGTTCAACCATACTTTCTGCTAATTCAGTTCAGCGGCCTGACTGTCACAATACTGACAGAGTCAACCACCTTCCTCCTCAGGTAACTGGTAGGAAGTAGGGTATGAGGTGCATGGATGGCTAGATGTGCTAATTAGGAATAATAGAGTAATGGTAGGATGGCAGAGGACAAGCAGGTAGCTGTTGTATGAATTAAACCAGATGGACAGAATAATGGCAGGGTTGTGAAGGACAAGCAAAAGTGATCATGAACAAGGGCCGCTAGATCGGAAGAAATGGATGGAGGGCATCGATTGCATGAAGCTTCTGGTCTTTGGCAGGAGTGGAAAATTCCGAGCTGTTGGATCTCGGTGGAAAGATCAAATGGATATCGAGCGGAGGAGGTGCTTGAGCAATAGCGCCTGGGGTGTGGTTTGGTTTGGGTGGTTACAGTTTTTATCGAGCGCTTATTGGGTGGTAAGAGGTAAAGGGTGGAGTTCGCCCGATGCCACTCACTGCATGCCACATAGCGGAGGAGGAGAGAGAGAAACTGCCTTTATCAGGCGTGTACTCCTCTTGCTAGTTGCTTGCGCGATAAGAGCAACAACTATTAGATCTAGCAGGAGTGATCTAACGGCGGAGATTGGCCAAGCATGTCTCGTCAGTCGGGTGAAACGTGGGCCGTTAGATCGGCGGGGGGAGATTGATGGTGGGGGGATGCGGAGGTACAAGATGTCCTCGAGAAACATGCGGAGGGAGCAGATGGGTGGAAAGATAAGGTTTTTTCGGGTTTTTGGGTTAATTTATTTAGGGCTAAGGTGGAAGAGGGTTTTGTTATGAAGTGAGGGTCAGGTTAAGATATGAGCGGTATAGAATGTAAGTGGAAGAGCAGGGAGAGTGGAGTGATGGCCCATGTGGGGCCCTTTCTAGGACATCAAAGCATACCATCTTCTTCCTCTAATATTCAAACTAGTAGCGCTACACCTCAGGGCTAACATTGGCTTCTTTTGGGGATGAAAGCCTCCCTGTGAGGTTTCAAGAACTGTAGATCACTGCCTTTCTAGTAAAACCAAAATCAAATCTTCCTCCTAGTGTTCCATTAGGCATGGAGTCAATTCTGCATAAATACAAAAACTGAGACAAAAACATATTTACAAAGCTAAGGCCTTTACAACCTTAAACAAAATAAAGCTTGAGAAAATGCCCATTGATTGGGCCATCAAAAACACTTTCCCCCTCCAGATTGTGAAGGAAAAAGGTGTTGTTTGTGTGGGCTTGAGTGAGACAAAAGGTCCTATCCACAAGGCATCGAATTTTCCATGATTACCCTTCTTTTTCTTGAAATCATCCCACTTGAGGACCCAGTCACCAAGCTGAAGATTGTCCACCTTTGCCTTTTTATCGCATACTTCCTTGATCTTCTTTTGATGCATTTCCGACTTCTCAATTAGTTGTTCCTTGATCTGTTGGACTTCAACCAAGTCACTCATCCCCCTTTCCATGCCATCTCCTTCATCCAGCTCCTCTTGCAAGAACTTGGCCATAGGGAGGGTCAATTGGATAGGAAAGACAACCTCAATACCATACACCAGCTTGAAAGGAGAGTTCCCAATGGATTTCTTGGTGGTAACTCTGTCAGCCCACAGTGCAAACTTTAGCTTGGAATCCTAGCTCCTTTTGTTGTCTTCCAGTAGTTTTGTGATTATTTTTACCAGGCTCTTATTTGGTGATTATGCCAAGCCATTGCCTTGAGGATAGTATAAGGTAGAATGTACCAATTGAATGCCCATTGATTCACACATGTCCACCAATTACTTCGCTCTGAAAGCTGCTGCATTATCATGATCAGCTTAGTTGGGCATCCAAATCTAGTGAAAATATTCTCGGTTAGGAATTTCATGAATACCTCGTGATCAACCTTCTTAATGGGTATAGCTTCAATCTTTTTGGTAAAATAGTCAATGGCTACTAAAATCCACCTCTACTAGCCACTAGAATGTGGATTAATCTTCCCTATGAAATCTAAACCCCACTACTAGAAGGGACCATTGGTGTGTATGGGCTTCAAGGGCAAAGATTTCAGATGTTGTCTTCCTGTAAACCTTTGGCATTTGTCACAAGATTTCACAAATGAAAACACATAAGAGAACAGAGCAGGCTAATAATACCCAACCCTCAGGATATTGTGGGCTGTGGTTTTCCAATAATGATGCCCTCCACAGATGCTAGAATGAAACTGGTACATAACTTCCTTAGATTGCTCTTTGTCTAGACATCTCAAGAGGATTCTAGAAGGGTCCCTCCAATAAAGCAGGTTCTTCTATATACAAAACTTAGCTGATCTAAGCTTAATGGTCTTGGCCTGACTTGAGCTAAGCCCTGGAGGGACTTCTAGCTTCAATAAGAAATGAACTATATTGGAATACCACTCACGAGTGGTCGAATTCTCAGCCAAAGACTGGTTCTGTTCATTCTTTCCTACTGCTTCCTTTGTTTGTTCTCCATCTGAATTTAAGCTCATGCAATTTATGTCCAGTAGACTGTAATTTTCCTCGGCCATAAGCTTAGCCAAGCCTTGGCCTTTGACAAGCTTGGTGGGCTTAACCTCTATATTGAATTCTATGAGTTTTTCAATCCATTTGGCTTTTATTCCATCAACATCTGGTTGGGTTAGGACATCCTTTTTTGAAGTTGAAGGCAAATAGGCAACCACCTTGGAGTGCATAATGTAAATTTGGAATGCCTTTAAGGACTTTATAAGAGAATATGCCTATTTTTCAATAAGGTCATACCTTAATTCAACATCCCTCAATGTTTTTTGAAGAAGGCCACTGGTTTCTCTACATCTTCACCATTTTTCTGCAACAAGATTGCTGCAAGTGTATCATAAGAGGAAAAGGAAAAGATATAAAACTCCTTGGTGTAGTTTGGGCTGATTAAAGTGGGAGCTTCCATGATAGCTCTTTTGATGGCTTCGAAAGATGTTCTTGCAGCCTCTGTCCATTTTATCTCTGGACCCTTTTTTAGCATGGAAGTGATGTGCTTCACTATCTCTGCAAAGTTTGGAATAAATATCCTCACAAACTTAATTCACCTAGAAAGGATTGGATGTCCCTTTTTTGCCTTGGGATGGACAATGTCTGCATTGCTTGAACTCTTTCTAGATCAATTTTGACACCTACAACAGAAACAATATGCCCTAAAAGTTTACCTTCTTCAAGTACGAACTGAGACTTCTTTGGATTTATCGAAATTCCGAACCTTCTACACTTTAGGAACACCTTCCTAAAATGTTGTAAATGATCCTTGTGACTGCTGGAGAAAACGGTTATGTCATCAAGATAAATGAGGACAAACTTGTCCTTCTCTCCCACGAAGGTTATGTCCATGGCCCTCTAAAAAGTAGCCCCATCATTCATTAGTCCAAAAGGCATTTTAGAGTACATGAAAGTGCCCCAAGGAGTAGTGAATGCAGTATTTTCTTGGTCTTCTGGGTGTATGGAAATCTGATTATAGCCTAAAAATCCATCCAAGAAAGACATGACTCTAGCCCCTGAGACTTTTTGCAGTAAATGTTCCATCTTGGGTAGGGGGTAGTTATCTTTTTTAGAGCACTTGTTCAGATTCTTGAAATAAACACGAAACCTGATTTCTCCATTCTTCTTTCTCACTATCACAAGGTTAGTTATCCACTTCGAGTACCTTAGGGGAACTATGATTTTGGCATTTAGAAACTTCTTGATCTCCTTTTCAATTAGAGGTAACAAGAGAGGGTTGACCGGCCTCAATTTCTACTTGAAGGGGATCGTGCTCTTCTTGTGGAATCTTATGTTGAATAATGCTGGTGTCATAGGTCTTAAAGTCGTTGTATTCCCAAGCGAAGACATCAACAAACTGTTTCATCAGGGTGCAATACTCATAGATTTGGACAGAGGACAAGTGAGGGGACAAATTGATATACTTTGGGTGGGTTGGACTTCCTATATTATGTTCCTGAATTGCAGACTCACTTTATTTTTTGGCAGGTTTATAAGGTACATCATTATGGTCAAACAACCTCTCTAAGGGCACCAACCCTTTGGGTATATGATTACTAGGCAGCTACACAATGCTATCCTGGCCAATTTTGTCTCTTAGCTTGGATTGGTTACATTCCTCAATAGCTTCATTCTCTTGGTCAATTTTCATTTCAGAGAATTCATCATGATTTGTAGGAACCAATTGAATTCATCATCATCTTCAAAAACTTTCCAGTACTTGACATTGTCAGGAAAGGACGGTCTATATTTCACTTGGACTTCGTAAGTCAATTTAGGAGGCAAAGGAGGGATAAAATTGCTAGCAGACACAGCAAGGGAATCAGCAAGCTAATTTTTAGCTCTAGGGATGTGCGAAATACTAAAGCTATTGAAAGAATCCTTGAGTTTTCATATCTCATCTCTGTATGCCTTCAACCTAAGGTGTTTTGCTTGGAATGTCTTCTTCACCTGTTGAATAATAAGGTCTGCATCTCCAAACACTTTCAGATCTTTGATGCCCATTTCTTTAGCAACGTTTAAGCCTAACATCAAGGCTTCGTATTCTGATATGTTATTGGTGACCTAAAAAGTTAGCTTGAAAGATAAATGTATGCATTCTTGTGTCAAAGATACAAGAACTACACCTGCTCTTGCAGTTTCTTTAGAGCAAACTCCATCAAAGAACATATCCTAGATTTTTGGGCTTCCTTCCTTTGTGATATGGCAAACCGGCTTTCTAAGTTGCATGGAGGCCAATTGGGATTCTTCTACTTGGAGGATACAGGCCCCAAAATCAATATCAATAGTATATATGGGATGATTAGTAGGATTCCTTTCATTGCTGATGGTATAAGCTAACTGAGCCTCTCTGTACAATCTCCTGCTTTGACCTCCAGAGACCGAGTGATCCGAATTGGATCCATGAAAAATTTTCAAGTGCCATGATTGTATCAAATCACGATAGACTTCGAATTTATGAACAAAGAGCAATCAGGAAGACCTCTAGATAGTGGTAGTTTGCAGCCAGTAAAGAATGATGAGGACCTCGGTCAAAGCGTGCTGACCGAGGCCCATGGAGATCGTGTAGGAGGAAAAACTGGTAGTTGGGAAGCCTAGATTGGGAAATGGACGCCATTTCTGATGCACGGTCGCTGGGAAAAACCCCTCGAGAAGGAGAAGCCCCGAGCTCTTGGTCGCATGGGAAGCCAGGAAATCGCAAGGAAAGCGCTAAGGTGAAAGGCGGGTCCCGCACTCCAAAAATAGTTGTATATTGTAGGCACATTGGGGTGGTAAGCGGATTTGGTAGAAAATGAGCAATTCCATTCATCGCACAACATGTGTCTGGCGGATGAGAGAGAAAAATGCCTCTCATCATGCGCTAATGGTCGAGAAATTCAACCACGTGAAATCAACGAACACTGTAGCATCTGGGGGCTCTAGATCTGACGGCGGAGATTGTGCCCGATGGAGAAACCAGATTTTACAGGGGAATTAAGCCGTTGCATATAAAAATCTGAAGTCCGACTTGACTACTGTGTTGGCAGATGAATCATTCCACAATGTAACTGAAATATGAAACCGTGAGGAAGATCTGGCGCAGTTCGTGAGAGGACAAGTGGCCACCTCCCTATGAGACATTGGCGATGACACAGGGGCAAGAAACTCCAAGTGAACAATAGCAAGCGATCCGAAGGGGTGAAAGAGGAAGTGAACAGTCAAGGACAGATTGGCTTTAATCCATGAATAAACAAACATAATAGAACAGAGAGCACGATAAGGAAGAACCAGAGAAGAAAAACAGTGACAGAAAAGGCGAAAGAGATAGTGAAGCAAGAAGTAGAAAACAGAGAGCTGAGCTAACCTAAGGCAACATTGGGCAGACAAAACTAGGCTTGAGAGGTTCAAGCCATCCCTGTGAGGATATCTGTCAGGAATTAAGCACTATTGGACTCATCCCATTAAAGACCAGAGAGGTCGAGACTTGGTAAGGAAAGAGTCTGTGCACTCTAGTGGCTTGGGGAATCCAAGAACCACCCTACTAAGCATCCTCTATTTCAGGAGTCTCAAGTTGAGCTCCTCATTGTATATCCTTGCTTCAAAGACACAATAAAAGAAGGCCACCACTGAAAGCTGGACCGAAGACGTAGCCCTGGAGAATAGGGTGAACTCCTTATTAATGTGTTGTGTTCTTGTCTTTGTTTACCGTGTTTCCTTTATTGTTTTCCATATTCCATTATGTGTGTATTTCGCAATTTGATTAATCTGTTGCCTAAAATAACATAGACACACACCAACACATGAGTCTGTAATACCTTCATCCATTATTTATTTAATTGAGATCACTCACGAGTGAATTTTAGATCAAGTGGTATTAGAGCTTTAGGCTATTAAGGTTAGACAAGCTTGTGTTGGTTTAGTTGTTGAATGCTAACTAGATCAAATCTCAAATTAGGATAACGAGAGTTGGTCGAAACTAATCCTGAAATTGGGAGAGTCTATCCTCAGAAGACAATGTCAGAAGAGGGTTCTATGGGGCCAGACCCTCAATTCATAGATAGTTTCCTAGCCATAAAGTCCATGGTAGAATAAATGTGTAGGGACTTTAGAAAACATAAGGATGAAGATTCATCAGGCTCCAAACAAGACAAAGGAGAAGATGAGTCACATTCCCATGACCGCTCAAAAGGCAAAGGGAAAGAGGAAAGCTTTCTCACACCTCATAATAGCCCTAAAAATAAAGCATCTTTTATCAAATTCGATGTTAAGTTTGATTTACCTATATATGATGGAGAGTTGAATGCAGAAAAGATGGACAATTGGATTAGACAAATTGATGTTTATTGCAGAGTGTAGAATATCGATTCAGACAAAAGCAAGGTTCAGTTGGCAAGCCTACACCTTGGAGGCACTGCCTAGGTTTGGTGGGAAGGTAGGACCCAAGCTGACATGAAAAGACATGGTAATACTATCTTTGTCTGGGGTGAATTTGTTTCTACAAACAAAAAAAAGTTCTATCCATTGGCCTACATACAGCAAGCCATGATGAGTTGGCAAACTTTTTGACAATTGAAAGGGAAAAGTGTCCAAGAGTACACTCAAGAATTTAGAAAGAGAGAATTGATTCTAGGAATCTCATTAGACTCACCTGAGACTCTGTTGAAGTACATTGGTGGTCTACATAGCTACATGAGACACACTATCCTCATGTTTAATCCCACTAGTATAGATGAGGTATCTGTACAAGCTACTCATCTAGAAGCTAGAGGAAAGAATGGAAGTCCAGAAGTTGGTGGATCATCCCAACCCACTGCAAGCAAGAATCAGGAGAAAAGAAAGCAGAAATGGAAAGCAAGGAAGGCTAAAACTACACAGAAAATCAAGGCTTCATGCACTCACTGTAAAAAGGATTGGCATGATGATGAGCATTGTTGGATTCTGCATCCAGAGATGAGACCTAAGAAGTTCGAGGGCAAGAAGAAGAAGACTGATGTAGCTATTCAGAAAGATTTGGGGTCAGACTCAGGAGATGAAACAACCATTGCAGCCACAGGTATAAGAGGTAAGAATTTTGAAGCATCTACTAGTAATTCTACACAATCTACTATTAATGAAGAAAATGAGAGAAAAAGGCATGAGCTTTTTCATATTCGAGTTATTTCCAAACATCAAAAGATTGATACTTTGTTTGATAGTGGCTCACAAGTAAATTTAATTTTTGAAGAAATTGTAAAGAAGTTGGGATTAGTAACTACATCTCACAAGAAACCATACCCATTAGGATGGTTGAATGATAAAGCACAACTACAAGTGACTAGACAAGGCAAACTCAAGTTTTCTTTTGGCTTAGCATTTGTAGATGAGGCTGAGTTAGACATAATTCCTTTGTATATATGTGGAATTTTTTGAGGAAGTCCTTACTTGTATGATAGAAAAGCTATTTTATATAGAGCTGAGAACAAGTATCTACTTGTTAAAGATGGAATCGAATACTTTGCAAGAGCTCATAAGCTCAAGAATAATTATACTCTCATAAACTCATGGCAGATGAAACAAATGATAAATTCATGCAAACAATTCTTACTGATGGTTGTAAAGGAAAACAATCCTGATAAAACCAATATATTTGAGGGTTGTAATGCTGAGCAGCAAGCTGATTTAGAAAAGGTTGTTTCAGAGTATGATATGTTGTTTCAAGAACCTAAAGGTTTGCCACCCAAAAATGAAATAGTGCATGATATTATTGTGTAGCAAGATGCTCCATTTCCTAACATTGGAATGTACAGGTTATCCACTTTAGATAATGCTAAAATCAAGAAGAAAGTGCAGGAGTTGCTCGAGAAGGGGTTCATCAGACCTAGCACAACACATGCGGGTCACCAATCGTTTTGGTGAGAAAGAAAGATGGCTCATGGAGAATGTGCATTGATTACCGAGTATTGAATAAGATAACAATCAAAAATCATTATCCCCTTCCCCGCATGGATGATCTTTTAGATCAATTGTAAGAAGCTATTTATTTCTCCAAGCTAGACTTGCATAGTGGATACCATCAGGTCAGAGTTGCAAAACAAGATGCATGGAATACTGCTTTCAAAACAAAGCAGGGATTGTATGATTGGCTGGTTATGCCTTTTGGCTTAACTAATGCTCCTGCTACTTTCATGAGATTAATGAATGATGTACTCAAACCTTTTCTTGATGATTTTGTTATTGTGTATCTGGATGACATTATGATATTTAGCAAAACGTGGGAAGAACACTTAAAGCATGTTAAGCAGACACTAGATGTTTTGAAAGGAGAATAAATTTATGTTAAACTCTCAAAATGTGAATTTGGCAAAACATCTCTGAATTATTTGGGTCATATAGTAGGGGTGGTGAATTGAAGATAGATCCGTCTAAGGTGGCAGTCATTGTAAACTGGCCTAAACCCCAATCTGCTATAGAAGTTAGAAGCTTCTTAGGAGCAACACAATATTGGAGGAAGTTCATTTCTAACTTTTCCTCAATTGCAGCTCCCTTACATGCTTTAATAGGATTAAACTAGGTGTTCCAGTGGGGAGGCAAACATCAGAAAGCCTTCAACACCTTGAAAGAAAAGATTAGTACAACACCTGTACTAGCACTGCCTGATCTTCAAAGACCATTTGAGATCCAAATGGATCCAATGATTATGCCATGGGAGCAGTGTTGACACAACACGATAAACCCATATGTTATCATTCTGAGACATTTAATTCTGCAGTAGTTAACTATCCTACATATGATAAAGAATTGTATGCATTAGTACAGAGTGTGAAAAAGTTGAAACATTACTTAATGGGCAAAGAGACAGTAATGCATACTAATCATCAACCACTTCAATATCTACACTCCCAAACTAAGTTGCAGCAATCAAGGCACTATAGATGGATGGCGTTTCTACAACAGTTTCATTTAGTCATCAGATATAAAAAGGGCATACATAATAAAGTTGCAGATATGTTATCTAGACCCATTATAAATGCATCTACTATACTTAAGCATAATTCTGTGTTACATGAGAGTTACATTGAACAATATGCTCGAGATATAGACTTTAAAGATGTGTATGCAACTTTAAGTCAAGACAAACGAGTAGAAGAATTAGATTATCATGTAAAGGACCGACTCTTATATCATTGTGGGAAGTTATGCATTCCACAAATTCGAGAAGCACACACTTCTCTAATATCAGGTAACTTTGGGGTAAGTAAAACAGTTGCACAACTACAAATATTTTTTTATTGGCCAAAAATGAAGGAGACAGTTTCTAGATATGTAAGAGGGTGTACTATGTGTTAGCGTTTGAGATTTCACCTAGGCTGAGATAGACAAACCTCAAAGCTACATCAAACCATTTCACCTCGTAGCTAGCCCTACGAGGTATGAGAAGGCTCTCTCAGGTCGAACTCGGTGGATTTTTCAATATGATGAGATTGACCAATTAGGAACAAGGATTTTAGGCTAGTAAACTGATAAGGGGGTTTGATTTGAAGTTTTTGGGGTTTTTGGTGGCAATTGGAGGGAGTGCAATTCAGGGTGCGGGGATTGAGCTCAGTTTTTGCAGGTGGGTCTTTGGGGCAAGGTAGGAGTTT
>APFE031484989.1:2061-29773 GCA_000404065.3 Pinus taeda | reverse complement strand
TCGAGTGGTCGCACCCCTGGAAATGACCGAAATGCTGCAAAATCGCCTTCCTTTGCTCTCTCTTGTGTCTTGCAAGTTTGCAAATGCATAATTAGGCCATGAAGAGGGATTTTTAGTCTTTATAGGTCCACATTAGAAAAATTAAATCATCAAACCCACTTTCTAATGTTGTATGTTTTGACATTTAATTTAACACTGTTTTTTAAGTTTCACTTTTCCTGAAATTGATCTTTTGAGTGTTTTCACTTGGTTCTTTTTGTAGGTTGATTATTTGATGGACTCTGGCGAGGAAACCAGGGTTTTTGCCGGCATTTTGAAGATTTTTGAAAATTTTCCTTATTTTTGCAAATTTCACATGACCTTGGGTTTAAAAACAGAGTTTTGAAATCCAAGGTATAAATGAGCTGTAGCTGATGAAAAGTATCAATAGAACATAATTACATACCTCCTTCTGGCTTGCTGGGGACTATTGGACTTTTGACTCATGACCTTGCAGTGATTTTGACTGAAACCCTAGACCTAGACTTGGGATTTCAAGACAAAAAATGAAACAAGTGTGACACAAGTTTATTCAAATGATATGACCTGATTCCAGCAAAGCCAAGAAGGGAACAAGACTAGTCCATCAGTGTTATGGCATGCCTAATGGGATGCAAAACTGATGCTGATGAGACACCTACATATGCATATGCAAAGAGCTTTTGATCACCGATGGAGGGCTCAAGACCGACACTAACACTATGTGTGCTAAAAGCAAGCCCAACAATATAAAACTAGGCTTGTACACTCCATTACCAGTTCCTACTCACCCTTGGGAAAGTGTTTCCATGGATTTTGTTGGAAGACTGCCTAAATCTGGGAAAGGTCATGATTATCTATACATTGTTGTGGATAGGTTCAGCAAAATGTGTATTTTGATACCTTGTAATAAACAGATTACAGCTGAACAAACTGCAAAACTATTCTTTGAACATGTATGGGTTCATTTTGGATTACCCACTTCCAATGTATCTAATTGAGACACATGATTTGTGGGGAAGTTTCAGTCAAGTCTATGGGAACTGATGGACACCAAACTGAAGAAAAGCACAACTTTTCATCCACAAACTGATGGCCAGACAGAAGTAGTTAACAGGATAATGATCTAGTTATTCAGAGGATATTGCAGCAAGCATACTAAGCTTTAGGATGAACATTTATGTTATGTGCAACATGCTTACAATAGAGAAAAACATTCTTCTACACAGAGATCTCCTTTTGAGACTTGTTTTGGTTTCACACCAAGGTTTCCTTTGGATTTTGTCTTTGGTAAAGACACCACAGGTGAGGGACACAGTGATGTGGATAGGGAAACTAGGTTCATTGAACAAATCCAAGAGATCCACAAGGCAGTACAGGAACAGCTGGAAAACAGCCAAGCCAAATACAAGGAAAGGCATGACAAGCATCAGATGGAGCATAGTTTCCAAGTTGGTGACCAAGTATGGTTGTATATCTGCAAGGACAGGATGCAAGGTGAAGGTAAAAAGCTAAAGCCTATCAGATATGGACCATTCAAGATACTTGAGAGAATTGGTGAGAATGCTTTCCACCTTGATCTACCAGCTTACATGCACATCTACTCAGTCGTAGATGCAGATTGCTTGAGATTGTTTGAACCTTCACTAATTGACGATCTCGAAGAGCATAGTCAATTGCCTTCTATTGATGACTTGTTACCTAAATATCTTAATGAATTGTAGGATGACACAGTTCTGGACAGGAAGGTGAGGACAACGTGAAGAGGAGATGTTGAGCACCTCAGAATTGGGCTTAAGGGTTCATAGCCAAGCAGTGCAAAGTGGATAAAGATTGGAAAAGTGAGAAAATTGTACCCTCACTTAGTCAATGCTTGAAATCCAACTTTTGGTGGTCCAAAAGCTTTTTTAGTGGGAAGGCTGTGATCCGAATTGGATCCATGAAAAATTATCAAGTGCCATGACTGTATCAAATCAAGACAGACTTCAAAGTTATGAACAAAGAACGATCAGGAAGACCTCTGTACAGTGGTAGTTTGCAGCCAGCAAGGAATGATGAGGACCTCATTCAAATCATGCTGACCGAGGCCCATGGAGACCGGTGGGAGGCAAAACTAACAGTTGGGAAGCTTGGATCGGGAAACAGAGGCCATTTTTTATAGCACTTAGCACTAATTGTGCATCGCTGGGCAAAACCCCTCAAGAAGGAGAAGCCTCGAGTACTCGGTCGCATGGGAAGATGGGAAACTGTAAAGAAATTGCCAAGGCGAAAGGCGGGTCCCGCGCTCCAAAACCGGCGGTATATCAGAGGCACATTGGGGCGGTAAGCAGATTTCGCAGAAAATGAGAGATTCCATTCATCGCACGACGCGTGTCAAGCAGATGAGAGATGAAACCACCTCTCATTGCACGCTAATGGTCGAGCAAGTCAACCATGTGAAATGAGCGAACACCATAGTATCTATGGGCTCCAGATCTGACGTTGGATATTGTGCCCGATGGAGAAATCGGATTTGACAGGGGAATTAAGCCACAGCATATAAAAGTCTGAAGTCATATTTGACCACTGAGTTGGTAGATGAATCATTCTAAAGTGTAACTGAAATACCAAACTGTTGAGGAAGAGTTGGCACAGTTCGTGAGAGGACAAGTGGCCACCTCCCTGTGAGATGTTGGCGATGATACAAGGGTAGGAAACTCTAAGCAAACAACAGCAGGTGATCTGAAGGGCCAGAAGAGGAAGTGAATAATCAAGGATAGATTAGCTTTAAGCCATGAATAAATAGATAGAACAGAATAGAGAGCACAATAAGGAAGAACTAGAGAAGAAAACAATGACAGAAAAGGCGAAAGAGACAGTGAAGGAATAAGAAGAAAACAGAGAGCCAAGCTGACCTAAGGCAGCATCAGGCAGATAGAACCAGGCTTGAGGGGTTCAATCCATCCTTGTGAGGATATCTGTCAGGAATTGAGCACCATTGGACTCATCCTATTAAATACCAAAGAGGTCGAGACTTGGTAAGGAAAGAGTCTGTGAACTCTAGTGGCTTGGAGAATCCAAGAAACACCCTACTATGCATCCTCTGTTTTAGGAGTCTCAAGTTGAGCTCCTCATTGTAAATCCCTGCTTTAAAGACACAATAAAATAAGGCCACCACTGAAAGTTGGACCGGAGACGTAGCCCTGGAGAATAGGGTGAACTCCTTATTAATGTGTTGTGTTCTTGTCTTTGCTTTCTGTGTTTCCATTACTGTTTTCCATTTTCCATTGTCTGTGTATTTCGCAATCTGATCGATCCATTGCCTAAAATAACATAGACACACACTAGCACATGAGTCTATAATACCTTCATTCATTATTTATTTAAATGAGATCACTCATGAGTGAATTTCAGATCACCGAGATAGTGGCATAGGACAAGTCATTTTGCAATGTCCCACCTAACCTCTTAATCCACCCATCTGGAAAGTAACATGCCAAACTTAGGGGGGACATCTACTACCACAATATCCATCATCATGCTTTTCATGGGCAACTGAGACAAGTTGATGGCCAGGTCCTTGATTAACCCCAAACATTTCACCTTTCTAGAGTCAAAAGAAAACAGGTCATGATAAGGCCTAGTGATGTCTAGGCCCAACTCATCCATGACAGACTTGGGCATTAGATTATGGTTGGCACCTGTGTCCAACAGACAATTGTGAAGGATTTTGTCATGAATAGTCAAGGAGACATAGAATGATGGGTTATTGTCATCAGAATGTTCAATCATTAGGCTGAGGACAACGAATGGTTGGTCATCTTGTAGATTCACATAGTCATTGGGTGCCTATGTGGTTTTAAGCTCAAGGGCCTCAAAGATGGGTCTCTTAAAGGATTCATTCTTCACTAGTTCCATCAGAGGTATAGATATTTTCAGCTTTTGGATTTCTGATTTGAAATTGAAAGGAGAAGGGAACTTATCAAGGCCTCTTACCTCTGGAGCTAGAGCTTTGAGAATGATGGGGTCAGTTGCTGGTCGTTTTTGCTTGTTATTTTGTTGCACTGCAAGGATGGTAACCCTATGAACAGGGGTTTGCTGGGCAGTATTCACCTTGGACCTTAGATTGTATCTGTGTTGGTCATCAGTTTGCAGAACAGCCCCACCATCCCACTCTTGGTTGTTTTGGTCCTTAGATAGTAACTCTTCATATGCAGGTAGGGTGAGAAAAGAGGCACTGCCCTTGTATTCCATGGATCTCATCATCTTCCTCATATTTATCTTCATCCATGTCTACATTTTGCAGAAGGGTCTTCATCCTTTGGTCTTCTTTTTCATCTTTGTTTCTTTGAGGAACCTCCAATTTCTCATTAGTTCTTCTATATGGGTTCAGATTTGTAAAAGCAAATGAATTAGGAGCTCTTCCTTTCCCGGATTGTTGTTCCATCTTTAACTTAGAGATTTTAAAGACTAATGACTTTATTATCTTATTCATCTTATCTAACGTGGGATCTAAAGATTATGAAGATTCATCCCTCTGTCTCCTTCAATCAACATGTCCCTTGAGTTTCTCTGCAGCCATGATGTTGGACTCTACCTCCAAGGCTGCATCCTGCATCTTAGCCAAAGTGGCACATCTTCTCTCTCTCAATAGTAGACATAAATAAGAATCAAAAGCATTGGCATAGGTGAGTTTAGCAGAGGTAGAGGTGGGTTTCACCTCAGCTGGTATCTTGTTGTACATGCAGTTAAACCTTTTATTGAAATTAGATAGTGACTCACCATTTTCCCTTTTCAGGTTCCCAAACTCAGTATGGTAGGATAGAAGATCTTTCTCATTCCCCCAATGTTTTAAGAAAACATCATCCAATGCTTCAATATCTGTTATAGACCTTGAGGTCAATTCTCTGAACCATTTCCTAGCCTCTCCATCTAGGCTTTGTACAAATACTCTCATCCATACATCATCTTCACTAATGTCTAGATTATCAGCATAGCTATAGAATGATCCAAGATGTTCTTCAGATGTAACCCCTTCTATCCCAGTAAACTTAGGAATGTATTATTGATATTCTCCAGTGGGCATAGCATTTAAAGGAATGGGCAGTACTAGAGGTCCATACCTAGCAGCTATAATTCTCTCCATTTTGGTGGGTTCTTATGGACCTACCATAGTTGTGATGGCTAGAAGAGTACTGGAAGTTTGAATGATAGAGGGCTAAAGAGTGACTGATAGGACTAAAGGGATATGATGGATAGGAGATGAGGTTTCCTTTGGGCTTAAAGAAAGAGGAGGACCTAAGGAATAAGGAGATTTATGAATCTCTGAAAGTTTTTCTTCACTGCTAGTATTAGAAGCTATACTCTCAACATGTATTTGTTCTATTACAAGTCTTTCTTGTAGAGATCTAGAAGATTTTTTGGGTTTACCTGATCCAGATGCTCCTTTCTATGATACTTTTCTTTCTTTGATGGTCTTTTCAGGGTCAGGTACTGGGTCAGCTGGTGACTTCTGAGGATTTCTTTGAGTATGCCTCACAAACTGAGCCAGAACTATGATGTGGAGTCGCCAAGAGGTTTGGCCTCCAATAGAATCGACAGATAGACGATTACTAACAAAAATGTGCCCAGACTTTGTCTATCATCAAAGCTAGATCTATGTCATTTCCTAGGGAAGTTGAGCTTTAGTTTCCTCTCCCCGGCAACGACGCCAATTATGTTATCACTCCAGGAAACTCTCCTATGGTTGTCGCTTGAAGATGCCTGGTAACAAATAATCTTCGATATTGTTCTCGGAACTATCAGAATAGATGATGTTTTGGATCAATCCAGCTAACCATTTTGACTCTATTATTACTCAAGACATGCATGAACACCCTCAGCCTACAAGGCTTTAGACCACCAATGCTCAATAGTTTGTAGATTAGGTGAATGAATGGAGAATACTAGCCATAACAACAGATACATACGTAAACATATAATGGCCAGCTATAGAAAGTAAATGAAACTTGCAAATCTGATACATCAACGTAGAGATAAGATGACAGTTATTTGGCATTAGACACAAAATAAACCTGAATGGCCTATTCAAGTGCAAGCTTAGAACAGAAGAGAAATTGGGATATTGAACATATGACAGCAAAAGAAGCTTGTATTACTGATGAATGAAGATGAGAAGCTTGCATAGAAAAGTCTTTAACAGTCTCCAGAAATTGAACCCTGATTACATCTTACTTTCAACTATTTATAGCTCTTTACAATGCTCTCGAGCTTTTTAGGGCTTGAGTTGTCTTGATTTATTCCTACTGTCTTTAACTGCCTGATTGCATACAAGGACACAATTTTCCTTCCATCACAAAAATGGTAATTAATTATGGTATAGCACTGCCCTGTTAGGTGGCCGGCTTGATTGTGCCAGTGAGGCTCCATGACTATTTAATTTTGTTTGCTTGTATCGTGTTGTGTCCTTCCTAATTCAGCCATACTTTCTGTTAATTCAATTCAGTGGCTAGATTGTCACAATATAGACAGAGTCAACCACCTTGCTCCTCAGGTAACTGCTAGAAAATAGGGTATGAGGTGCATGGGTGGCTATATGTGCTAATTGGGAAGAACAGAGTAATGGCAAGATGGTGGAGGACAAGTGGGTAGCTGTTGTATGAATTAAACTGGACAGATAGAGTAATGGCAGGGTGGTGAAGGACAAGTGGCATCGATCATGAACAAGGGTCGCTGGATCAGAAGAAATGGACGAAGGGGATTGATTGCATGAGGCTTACGGTCTTTGGCAGGAGTGGAAAAGTCGGAGCTGTTGGATCTCGGTGGATAGATCGGATGGCTATCGGGTGGAGGAGGTGCTCGGACAATAGCGCCGGGGGGGGGGGGGTGGTTTGGTTTGGGTGGTTACAGTTTTTATCGAGCACTTATCGGGCGATAAGTGGTAAAGGGTAGAGTTCGCCTAATGCTACTCACTGCATGCCACATAGCAGAGGAAGAGATAGAGAAACCACCTTTATTGGGCAGGTACTCCTCTTGTCAATCGAGTGAAACGTGGGCTGTCAGATCAGCGAGCGGAGATCTACGGTGGAGGGACATAGAGGTACATGATGTCCTTGACAAACGTGTAGAGAGAGCGGATGGGCGGAAAGATAAGGTTTTTTTGGGGTTTTGGGTTAATTTATTTAGGGCTAAGGTGGAAGAAGGTTTTGTTATGAAGTGAGGGATAGAATGTAAGTGGAAGAGCAGGGAGAGTGGAGTGATGGCCCATGTGGGGCTCTTTCTAGGACAAAAAAGCAGACCATCTTCTTCCTCTAATCTTCAAACTAGTAGTGTTGCACCTCAAGGCTAACAGGGCCATTATGACTAGCCACATTTTATGGCTATAAATCCATGGAAAAGGAGTTAAATGTTGGGTATGTGTAATATTATTTACGCAACTACCAGTGTGTGTTGTCAGTGTGGCACTGGGTATATGGAGGTTACAACGGGAAATAGAACCCTTTGTTTGGGTGCATTAGATAGGGGCGAAAGGCCACCTATGTGAGGGTTTTAGAATTTTTGGTTGGTTTTCTTCATCCATTTTTGTTGGTTTTTGGCACATGGTTTTCACCTTTAGTAGTTTTGTGGTATGTGGTGGTTTATCCCATATTTTTTTACTTTTGGTTAAGGAACTATGGTAGTACTCTAATATAATGTAAAAGGATTGGAGGCTTATGGATTCTCAGGGTTGTATATATCTTATTATAATACTATAAGGGAGAATATACTTAAAATTGTTTCTATTTTTTCAAGTTTGGGTATCAAGGGTGAAATATTTATGTTAATGTGCATGTTTTCCATTGCATACTTCTATTTTATTAAGAATTTGTTTGTAGTAATTAACCATACAAGGTTAAAGCCTACAATTGGTATCATAGTTTTTTGGCTTTGTTTTAGCTCAAAAATACACCCCCTACACTCTAAGAGAAACACACAACCCTTGTCAAGTCAAAGGGTCAATTTGTGATTAGTGGAACATCAAGAAAAGTGTACTTTTGAGGGTTCAACACTCTTAGCCATTTTTGGCTCAGAAACAGAAGGCCCGTCAATTCCCTTTGCAACATACTCCCTTGATTGTTAGTTCCCTTGGCAAAGTTCTAGCAACGTCTTCTTCTCCCTTTGTGACTAGTGAAGAGCTTATATTTTATAGACTTTCCTCATGATTGGTCTCATTGAACCTAGGAACTTTCTTATGGAAGAAAGCCCAGGGTTCAATTGATTTTTGACATTTTCCTTCATTATTTGTAAATTTCCTAGGTGTTGGATTCACATTAATTACTAGTCTCACGAATTTTTTTAGCACCTTTCGTTTAGTTCCCCCATGGACTTCTTCAACCTATCCTTCTATGGCGCAAACATAAAAGAATATTTCAATTGTCAACTATGGGGAAATTGTGGTTTAGTTCCTTCTATCTCATGCCACCACTCATCATAGCATCACTTGACTTAAAGTAAGCATAGTGTGACATGCATTAATTGATGGGATATTTCTTGCCTTTTGTTTTATGTTTTCCATCTCACGCCTCCTGTTAGCCAAGTTGAACCTTGAAAAAATTCAAGCTAAGGTAACTCCTAATCTCTTAGGATTTTTCCAAATTTCATATACTGTTGGAAAGAAATCTTAGATGATTATCCAAATATACAACTTAAAGGGCACTTAAGCTAATATACTATAGAAAAAATTCCTTCAAATATATGTCATTTTTATCATACATCCAATGATCTATAATCACTATTAGACTCTACAAACACCAAAAGAAAATTAGAATTAATTAGTTGACATCAAGGAAAATGATAAAAATGTCCAACAAGCTCCCCTTGAACTTGAAACTGCTTGCCATCAATGACAACTCCTTTGACATCAGTGACAACACTTTGCTTAAAATAAATAATATTTTTTCGCACGCCAAGCTTCACAAGAAATAACCTTTCAATTATTACATGTGGATGGAGATATAAGTTATTTTTTCCAAGATGATTTATGTAGAAATTTGTTATTTCAAGGCTATCAATTCTACCATTTAGAAAACAAAATGAAAAAATAATATACATAAAAATTGTCCTTATAATGGCTTGGAATGAGATATTTATAACCTAATAAAAGAAAGAAATTTCCTTTTGATAAATAACATTAATGATTTTTTTTTTTGTAAGCTAAAAATTTTCATTGATTTTCAAATAGATACATATCAGTCTAGGTCATTCATTATGGTCTGCCACTAGGGAAACAAGACCAGTGTCTCAAGTCCAATGATTTTGTCCAAAGTATGATATACAAAAATGTCGATTATAACAATGCTTATTAAAAAAATGATGTCCCGGTGACTGTTGATAACATCTAACGTAGATCTTTCTAAAAAAATAAATCCTTTTTACTTATACATTATTAACAAAGGATCTGAAACTTTCAACAAAGAAGGCATGCATGGTTCTAGCAGGACAAGGAAACATCAATCAAGTCGAAAGGAGTCCTCGATGAGGTGGTACCCTTTCCACTCAACAACAACACTTTGACCTTACCTATCTAATTATAGATATCTTGGTGCTCTAGATTAATATCTTTGTAACATAACCTATTACCATCCATCGTCCTACTAAGGTTGAAAGAGGGTAGCTACTAAGCTAAATCAATATCCAAGGTTTTTTTATGGAAATGTGGTTTAAAATTTTGACCATTTTTTAACTTCATCAAAACTTAAAATGGATTATTTTTGTGTTCATCTCGTTGAGACCTTTCCAACAACATGAAATTTGCCTCAATCTGACTCCCGAATAAAAAGATATGGTCATTTCAAGTATTGGCTTATCAGATAGTGTCATGACACTCTAGCCTGCCATCTGGCACCCACAAGGTCCCCACGTGGCTATCCACATCATATTTGCCTCATCACAAGCTTGCAACATGACCCTATTTGTCGACTCATTCATACCATATGTATGCATTATCCCTTTCCATGGTTTAAGTGAACATATATTATATGTGAGTTGCATGAGCATGGGCCCCTCTTTAACCACATCACCCTAGGATTAAAATATAGATGGATTCTACTGCAACCACTACTTGAAACTATCAGGGAAGATATTTCGGGGTTACATCAATCCTGGTGGACCCCTTGTCGAACATGTCCCAATGCTATTAGCTATCGTAGCACATTCGAGCTCCACCACACCATGTCATCCAAGACTATTCTATTCCAGGAAGAATTCAAACCATCATGGTGATGTCGAAGTCCACCTAGCCACCCATACCTCAACTCTGCCTCAACAATTCATTAAGGTCTCACTCCTATTGGGTTTGCAACCAACTCCATAAGAAATCACCAATGACAAGGTGTCGGGATGATGTTAGTAGCCCCTTTCTGTTGGGGTGACATCACCCTTCATATGACTCCCCTCAAGGTGTGCCAGGTATCACCCATTTATTGATCACTTGGCCCCATGAAACTCTCGAATATGTGTGAAATGTGTCCTACATTCAAGTCACGACGTGGCTATGTGGTTTCATCACCTTCCATGTTGGTTGTGATCCACCTAGTCCTCCTATGGTAAAATTCAAATTTCATGTTATAAACAAACTCAGAGTCATCCTCCCTAATTCGTTGAACTCTTGGCAATGACCCCATTGTCCACGTCGTCTTGGTGATAAAATCTCGGTGGGATAGTTTTGGTCTCCGTACTTGCTAGGGTAATGCATCCAAGGAAATACTTTTGGGGTCTATTTGACAGGAAAAATTCTTTGTAGCAATAAATGGCACAAATAATTTATGCTTGTGTGCTATGTTAAGGTGCCAAATTTGTAAGGACATCTAAGGTCCAACCCACTCCTTCACAATCCTATAGACACCCAATGTCCTGCATCCTATAGTGGAGAATATACATTGCTGGGATTTTACCTAGGCCTCTAACACATACCTCCTTAACCTAACATCAAGTCTTAGCCATGCATAGATGTTTATGCATACATTCAAGGCATGATGGACAAAATATATTTGGTGCATACATTCAATCATTGAACTGAGATCTATCTTTATCTTTCAGATTCATTTCTTTAGAAAAATTTATTAATTACTTAATAACCAAAACATAATTCTATGCATCCATTTATACCTAATCCCATTGGACAAATTTCAAGCTCATAACATTTTAGAAATCTATATTTATCTTAGACTAAAATTTAAACATAGACCTAGAACATAAATACATACAATAAATCATTCATTTACCCCATGAACCATATAGGAAATCAACATAAACTATATTTCTTTCCATGAAAACGTATTTAGATCAATCTACATGCTTGAAATAGACACAAAAATATAGACTTATTCCTTGTGAAAACAATCAAGGAATAGCCTCTCATTCTCACTCAAAGAAAAAGGCATCCCTTGTCAATAAATCAAGCCATTTATCATCACATTAAACATAGATTGTTCTCCATTTAGAGCAAATAGATAACTATGCTATAAATTAAGGCATTTACCTTAAAAAAGCATGACAGAACTTATAAGAAAAACTATAGAACATTCAAGCATTTTTCAATAAACCTCATGCACTAGCATCCTAAAACTAGGTAACATTTCTCGGAGATACACATTGAATTCCACAAGAGCAATATTTAATTTCATGGCTCTCAGTTAAATGCATTCATTTAAAATAAAAAAATAAAAAATGTCAAAACTGAAAGTGGGACTTCAATTTTCCACCCAACCTCATACTTACTATAGCCAAAATCACTTACACTAGTCACCTCTAAGCCAGATCCATGATCTAAGGGGAGAATTTATTCAGTAGTTTCAGTAGGGAGTCATGCTTAGCTCACAAAGGATAAGGATTACTTATAAAATTAGGTGGTTTATTAACTCTTTAGCAAGCACCCTGAGTAATTTCTCAACATATTATTGGCAAGCACCCATTCCCACTTTCCTCATAATTTTATTAAGCTTCTCTATGATACAATTTAGCCTCCCAAGGAATTCATTTCGTCCACTTTACAAGTCTCTCTAACACTTCTCATGTGCTTTCTCAAGATGAAAAATCCCACCCCAACATTGTTGTGCAATTTCCTTTTTACTATTTCCTGAGGGTGTCTATTCATGTTCCTCTTAGACTCTTCCTCTTATTTTTCTTATTATTTGAACCATAAAATTAATTAAAAGTGTTGGATAACCTCATCTGGGTTTATCTTTCCTCTTCCCTCTTAGACTCATTACATTATAAAAATCAGGGGAAAAGTAAAACAGGGGTGTCACAAACCCCACACCCTTAAAGGGAACACTATCCTTGTTGTTCTTATCGGTGATGAACAAACAAATATGCACTTCATACATGGCTCTTAGATCCTCTTCTTTAGAAAACAAAAGAAAATATATTCTACCTGCATATGATCATCCATTTCCCAATGGCCCTTTTGTAGCCTTTCGATTCTTATGATGCACATAATTCGACTTAGATATGTTCCTTTTCTTTGGAGTGTTTCCTGCCTCCAATATCCAACATTGTTTTCCTTGCACTCCTTTCTCTTTCAATGAAGTATTCATAGCCCATTTCTTCCTGATACACCCCCAATGTTCTTCTGATTCTGATCAATGAGGATCATGCCCCATTTAAAAAAAAAAAATACCATTTTGTGGCTTCCCCTTCTTGTAACAACCCTGGTTAAAAAATGCATGTAAAAATATATATGTCCATGGTTGATGGGATACATATTCCAAGCTGAATATTGGGAAAGACATCCTAGGGGGTCTTCATTATGGCTAAGGAAATTGGTAAAGGCAATGGCTAAGGCATGGGATAGGAAAAATGGCATTTTTGTCACATTTATTTATGAAAATAATGGAAATTAGGAGGAAAGGAAGTTGAAAGGTCACAGATTTCATGTGAGGAGGAAATTTAAGGAAAATAATGGAAAATGAAGAAAATATAGGCCTCATTCATAAAAATTCTTATGAGGATTAGTGGGCAAGCTTGGTCAGTGTAACCTTTTGTCAGTTGAGTTTTGGAGCTCTCTCATTATTCTCTCTCTCTCTCGCTCTTGGACACTTCGAGTTTCTTGGAGCATTTTGGCATTGGAGTAAGAAAGGAAAAGAAGGCAAGAGGAAGCAAAGATCAAGCAGGGAAAGGCAGGATCAAGTAGCTATAGCAGGCTTCATTGCAGGTATCGACTTGTATGTGTATTTTCCTCTCTATATTTGGCATGCATTATATTACATGTGGTTCTTTTCTATCATGGCATGGGTTTTCCCTGGTGAAACAATGTTTTCTAGCCTAACCTTTCCATTTTTGGATAGACATGGTGTGATGGTTTCTCATGTTTTGGATGAGATGGATTTCTGGATGGATTCAAAGCCGAGTGGGGTGGATCTCTAAATGATAGAGCACATGGCCTAGTCATCCATGAACCAAACTATGGATCATAGTAAATCCACTGGCCTAGGGACCCCTGAGCCAGACTGTAGGTTGCAGTAAATCCAGGATTGTGTGGCCTCAGTGGGCCTAAGAAAACTTGTCGGTGAATGGCAGGATATATGGTAAAGACAAGAGGTGGTTTGCTCTCCTTTGGGCCTAGTAATCTTGAGTTTGGGATATGTGGTAAAGCCTGAAGAGTGGGTCTTGCTTTAGGGCCTAGTGATCCCAGTTTGGATTGTGATAAAGCTTGAGAGATTAGGAGATAGGAAAATTCCTCATGATGTAGGTGGAGAAATCCGGTGGCATCCATGCTTGTTTGGCCTAGTGATTAGGTGGAGATCATGTTAAAGTCTATTATGATGTGTTCACTTTGTTGGCCTAGTGATTCAGGATGGATTATGGCAAAGCTTGGTTTCTATTGATGAGGGTTAGGAGGATTAGCCTCGATATGCGCTGGTTGGCTCTTTTGGTTTGAGTCCCACATTCATGCTTGGAATATGGCATGCGGGTGAATGACTAAAAAGAGATTTTGCTTAGCTATTCTATGGTTTGGTGGAACATGGTAGTCCCATCTTCGGCTGGCTTATTGCATTCATTAATGAGAAATTCATTCCCTTGATTTTCATGTGTAAATGTGAGTATATATGGATTTTAATGCTGATATTTTTTATATTTTTGTCCCTGTTATGTTGGTTATATGTATGTTTTATGACAACAACTATGTATGGCTCCCAGCATGTTTTTACTTCTATATGAATGGATGATGTGTCTATAACATAATAGATGATAATGCATCAAATGACATGAGGGAACAATGGTTCATAGTGATTCTAAGATAAGTATGAGATCCCTACAATTAATTATGTTGTTTACACCTGCAGGTTACATGTTGATGATGTGTTTGACGAAATGCCTGTCATGGTTAGTAGGGTTCTAGTTAAGATATTGTAAACCTTATTTCTTTTGCTTCATTGTTTCCCTGTACTTTTACTGATTTTAAGCTATCACTCCATTCTCAGAAGTGACATGGGCTTTGGGCCTAAAAAGGTGGCTTAAATCTTGGTGTTGCTAGCATAGAATTGGCAGATTTGGTCTCTTGTCACTGCCAAGAAAACCTGTGAGAGCGACTTTGGGTTTCTGGTCGCTCCCTTGCCCATAGCATGAGAGAAAATGTTGCATAAGATGTCCAGAACATCAGTGGGACCTAGGGATAGGTTATTTGATTGACTACCATGTCTCCCAAGGATTCTGAATATGGTGTTGGATGACTATGTGTGATGTTTCCGTTGATTCCACTTCCTTAAGGTCACATAAGAGGTCGAATCCAATCATAGTAGTCTCTCATCTCATGTTTACCTTGGCTAGCTAGTTACTTGGGTAGATGTGGGAGGAATGTGTTACACTTCTCTTATTATTAGTCCCTCAGGTGATCTTTTCCTTAGCAAAGTTTCCTTGCATTAGAAAAGTCTATACCCAAGGAAAGTATCTACTTGCACACATTCACACTGGTCATGGCATGCTTTATGGAAATTAGTTGGCACCATGGGTGCTAGTGTCCCACAACGAACTTGTTCTTTAAATCTCTAATCAGTGTTTCATTGTGCAGCCTGGTATCTTTTAGTTGTTGCTATTCACTTTGTAGCAAAGTTCATCCACCGAAACTAGGAAATTCCATGCTTTCCTACATCATAATATGTTAATCTCCATGAGTTTCATCATAAATAAAATGCAATAAATTAACTTATACCTCATTAACAACTTATTCATGAGGTGTAATTTGTAATTTCATTTTTGTTTCCTACCATAGCAATGCCAAATTAACTCATAAACGAACTATCGGAAATATGAATATCAATGCATGTTCATGATTTGGAAATTAATAAAAATCTTATTGATACTTATCTTTGGATTACATTGGGTTTGTTGTCAACCAACCAAGCACCTAGTGGCCTTCTTTCCTCTCATACACATAATGGATTGGTTTCCCAACTTTGGGAAGCATCTAATGCCTTATCTTCTCTACTTTTAAACTTCCCACACACTAGATTAGTTTCCCTGCTATGGAAAAAGACAATGGTGGATATATATAGATTAAGTTTATTCGCTACTTACAAATATGGGCACTACCAATCCTGGTATTCTTCTGTACGCATAGCACAATACTAAGTACGTATGGCACAATACAATGTATACACATATACACTTGTACAACACATGCACATATACACATGACTCAATACATTACACAATATCACAGAGAATCTAGAGACCACACAGTCTCTATTCATGTAAACCATTCCATGTTGCCTCTTTTTTTTTCCCATGTTCAAAATCTTAGCATGAGAACAATAGAAGAGTCATGTTCACATGATATTAGAATCATAAATCAATAGGAATTCCTTTTTCTAAATATATTCTTCATCAAACTAGGAACGTTTTTATTCTATCTATATCATTAAATAAATTTAAATAGTCATCTTTCCATCTAAATGTCCCTTCAAAACTACAATGACATCGGTCATTTTGCAAGTGTTTAGATATTGTGCTAATGGTATCAATCATGGTGCATTCATGTATATAGTGTAAATGTTGTCCTGGTCACTTTGCACTTGTATGATCATTGTAAATACTTTTCTAGTTATCTTTGCATACATGTTGAAGATAATAAATACACCTATGAATTTTGCGGTCACTTTACAATGGTGTAAGTACTATAAACAGTTTAGGGGGTAAACCTTTATTGGTCATGCATATTGCGTAACCAGTGGTAGATATATATATATATATTGTTTGGAAATAATATAAATATAGATAGGCATGTATATGGATTTTGTAAATTTTATGCAAGAAAATATATGCATATGACGATTGTAAACTTTATATTCCTATTGTGAGCCTTATGCAAAACATTTCAAAAATGCACATAGATATATATCTACTTGAGTGTTGGCACATGGTGGAGGAGATTTTTTTTATCACACTCTATCTATTCTAGAACAAGAAATGGGAAGATGGTAGATAGTAGGCAAGGAAGGAAAAGGGGGAAAATGGAAGGAAACTAATTGGCCTACAAAATTGATCAGTAATGATAGGGCCAGGAGGGACAGGGTGACACCTCTTGTTTCTCCATGGGTGCGTGGTCCTAAATAACTAGGGGCAGCGTTCAGACAATATAAAAGAGAGGAAACTAAACTAGGAAAGGCATAAAAACAAAGGGAAGAAGAGTGGAGGGAGAGTAACATATAGATGAAAATGAAGTGGAGGGGAATAAGATAGTAGAAGAGCAAGACTAAGGGGATATTGTTGTAGGAGGAGGAAAAATGTACAACATCTGGAATCATGTGCTCTACACCATGACGAAAGCAGGAAAAACTTGTGTAACATCAAGGATCATGAAGTGTTGGTTAGTCACTGCATACCTTTGACCCTTTTTGAATGTGTTAGTTCTCTTATAGTTCTACATCCTTTGAGAATATCGATTCTAGGGTGTTCTTTAGAAATCAGTGTGTTTTTGGAATCATCTCAATAGATGCACATGTTAGTTTTGTTCCAGCACTAGTATAACCATGGGTTATTGAATGACAAAACTTACAACTATGATGTGATTTTAATTCTCATGCTACTTTTTTATACTCCCATGTAAAATTGGTTATGATGCCATTTAATGATTTCCATGCCTCGCTTGTTTGCTTGAGTAGTCGTATAAATTCGAGGACTTCATATATATAGAGGTTGAAAATTGTTAACAAGCACAAGAATTCTGTAATAGCCTTGAATTTGATAAGGCGGGAAGAGGCACTAAATTATTTTTATATGCACATGTTAGTTTTGGTCTAGCACTAGTATCACCATGGGTTATTGAATAATGAAACTTAAATTTATGTTGCCATTTTAATTCTTGTGTTGCCTTATATACTCTCATGTAAATTGGTTATGTCGCATCCATACATTTCTTCATGCAGAAGGACCATAGATACATTTTGGTGTTACTATTGATTAAATGATTGTCCTTACCTTTCAAAGGGCCACTGTTTCTCATAGGTATTTTCTAGTTGGTATGTTATGATGAAAGTATGCCTAGTTGGTGTGAAAACACCTAGAATACCCTTCTTGTTTCATATCAATGTGAAGTAAACAACATCAGTTGGAGAACAATCATGTAAAATGACTCTAAAATATTAATGAATTTGCATAGATCAGACAACTAGTGGTTTGCACAGTCACACTACTACCACCTATTGCCTGTGTTGGTAGCTTTAAATTTTTGCCATCCTCCCCTCGTGATCATTTAAACCATTTATGCCTCCCATTTATGTATCCCATTGAGTATGACAAAAGCCCTACTGCTAGTGAGGGAGAAGAAGAAACAAATGATGTCAAGGAAGAAGAAACAGAGGAGGAAAATGAATAAGAAAGAGAGGAGGAAAATGAAGAAGAGACAGAGGAAGAAACAGAAGAAGAAACATATGAGCAGAGTGAAGAAATAGAATAAGAAAAAGAAGAGTAAGGAGGAGACAAAGAAGAGGATGAGAAAGAAAATGGAAAAGAGGAAAAATGACAGAAGGATGAACATAAGTCTACAGCTCAAGGAAGAGAAGAAGAAGAATCACCAAGGGTATCTCTAGAGCCTACAAAGAAAGAGGCAACAACTGCTCTAACTTCCCTGAGTACACATGTCAATTCAAAGGGAAAGAGGCAAAGACAAACCCCGATGTACTTCAGGACAAGAAAGAGCACTAAGATTAGAAAAGGGATACCTCAAACCCCTTCCAAAACTCCAATTGTCATTAAGGATTCACAAAAACAACAATCGAAGCTAGTCCCTCTAAAGAAAAATGAAGGAGAAGGAACATCAAAACAAGCTTCTCCCAAATCTCCAATCACCTATGTTAGGAGGCATGTCACAAGGTCAGCCTCATCAAAGGGAAAAGGTTTCCTACATGAGACACAGTCATACCTACAGGAAGCAAAGACCATCCTATAGGAAACTCTGTCAAACCTACAGGAAACCCATAAAAGAGACCAGGAAGGAATTACTCAACAAGAAACAAAGGAAGAGGGCCAATAATTGAAGGAACCTATCCCACAACCAAAACTCAGCTCCTACTACAGGTTCATTTAAGGAGGTAGGGTGATACCACATAATTTTACGATTCCTCTATTCTTTGAAGTTGAAAAAGAGAGGGAGAGGACACACAGGTGGATTCAAATTGCTAAATCAAAAGGGGTAGAGGATGTAGGCCACATGGAGGCGAAATTGCAGGAGATGGGCAAAGAACTGAGCAGTATAAGAGACAAAGAAGCAATGATGAAATCTCAGTTAGAGGCTGAGAACTCATGGCTAAGGAAGCAGCTACAAGAAAGGGAAAGCCAATTGGCAACTATGGCTATTTTTTCCATGGAGGCAATCTAGTGTAAGATGCTAGCAAAGTCATATGCCTTATACCTCAAGGAACAATGGCTACAATTCTAGAAAAAGACCCTAGCACAAAGAGGAAATATGCCCTTCCAAGGCTACAGTTAATTCATTGATCTCTGTGATCAAAGCACCTTGGAGGATAGAGAAAAGATATCTGAGTTTTACCTACACAATTTAGCTTTGACAAATTTAAAGGTGTGGGAGCCAAATCCAAATCCAGGGGACTTGCAATTGATGGCCTTGGCATCTTGGAGGAATCATAAGGAGGCAAGAGCTACAAATATGAAAAAGTTATTGGTAAATGAAGTGGCAGAACCCCTTATGATAAGAGCATGAAAATCTAACCCTATTGTCATTAGCACCTACAACCTCATTGCAAATGATCCCAAGCTTTCAACAAGGTACCTTACTGTACAAGAATAGGCAGTCACACACTTTGAAGACATGCTAAGATTGCTAGGAGATGACAGCCAACAAGCCTACCAAAGGAGATGGAACACCTTACCTAACATCCTAAAAATTAGAGAATGTAATTGAATCTCCTAACAGAATGAGAGAGACATTAAATAGAACCCCAATGTATAAGCAGGCATTACAAAGACTCAAAGTAAATTGGATTGGATTGAAGCTCAGTCCACCCTTTCTTTTAGGAATGTTGGAAGGTAGGAAAGAAGAAGAAGTAGAAAGAAAGCAGTGGGAGGAGATAGAGAAGAATGCAGGGTTTTATTCATAGGAGGAAGAGACTACAACAAAAGCATGGAATTCCAGGGAAGCCACTAGAGCAATGAAGGACATGGACATAGAATGAGTTGCTCAGAGCATGAACAACACTTTTAGTAGCGTATGATGATGAGGTTCACCATTGGGTAAAGTATATGCACCTTAATACACCTCCAATCTTACTAAAATCAACTCTTCGCATAAATCTTTACATGTTTTAATTATATTTTGCTTCATGAGATGAGTAAAAGTAAGATGTCGTGTCTAGGGGTCTAATGTGCGTTGATTGCAGGTTTTTGGGAACAATTTATGGCTAGTTAGAGTGCAGGAAATTGAATGAGACAAGAAGGAGAGCTTATAGGAGATGGATCTCCCTCATTAAATCCTCACTCACTCGAATATCCCTCAGTCAATTCACACCAGCTCGGAGTTGCAGGCAGTCGAGTCATGAGGACCATTGGTAGCCAAGCTAGTGATAGTTAAGAACCAGTTAATCTCAAGACTGGGAGCCAAGCCTCCCTATATTTAGGGAAGTTGTTGTAAAATTCAGTTGTATAAATAAAGAGGCCTATAGCCTCATTAAGATTTAGTTTTTGTATGAAAAATAGCTAAGCATTTTTCGAGTTGAAGGAATGTGACCAAACATTGTTATGCATATTTTGATATGTTAATGAAAATGAGCAACATTCCGTTCATCCAGCACTGAGTTGACTCAGAGGGATGAAGCTCTTGTGTTAGGGCCCAACCCTAGCAGTAGAGGTTCCTCTTATTGTACTTGTGTGCTTAGGTTATTTCATAGATTACTTGTTAAATTGATTGTGGTGTTGTTACATTGCAAGTATTGGTAAATTTGATTAGTTTGCTTCCATTTGTGCATAGATTTAACAGTAGCATTAGAAAGATTAAAAAATATTCAAGGAAGGATGATGACAAGTAGATCTTACCTCATTCCTCCCTTCAGGGACCATGGTTTGAGGAAAAACTCCCATTCATCCCAAAAAGACAGAATTCTGGTTTCTTATAAAATTTAGAGTTTTCTACTAATTAGGTCATCTTTCAATTTTAGAAGGTAGGTTGTAGTTGTCATTTATGATATCTTGAGGTTTTACCTTAGATTTCATGTTGCTTTCATAATAGGTTTCAAGCATTCCCATGCATGAATTTGGCAAATAAATGATGCAAATTTTGTTTTCTTATATTTTTGTAAACCCTTCTTGTTTTGAAATGATTTATGGATAAATTCCAACAATGATGTGTATGTTGCAGGAGTTTCTCTATTGTAGGAAGACTTAATATCATGAGCCTCAGCCGAACCATATCCACCCATGATCGCCAAAGGCCACTAAGTTCTCAATTCGAGTTATCATTTTCCAAGGACAACTTGCCATGCTTATTGAGCAAATCCAACCATCTTAGAGCTTCAGTTTGAGTTGCGAGTGAGTTCCAACCACTTCCTTGCCTTATTATTTCCATCACTCACCTTCCCTAAGCTCCATACCACTGTCCAAATCACTCCTTCTTTCAGCTTGTTCCTGTAGGAAAACAAATTTTTGTGGTGATTTGAAATTGAGGACGGAGATTTACCCACGGTATTCATTTTGACTCGATGTTTCAAGTCCAGGCTAGGACCCATCATTAGGAGAAATATTGACGAGAGAAAGAATAGAAGGGGTAAATCCAAAAATAAAAAAATTAGAAAGATAATTCTTCCATCCTTCTATCTATCTTGATTCTTATTTTTTCAAGTAGATGGATCTCATTCCAAGGGTCCCCTCTGTGTAGGGTAACAAGGATGGTAGACATATATTTCTATTTTTGAAGCTTCTATTGTGAGTTTTCCTATTCATTTTCCTCTTAGTGGTGTACCCTATTCATACTCCCACACTCTCACCATTGGAAATTCCCTATGCTCAACCTCTCCCTATGACCACAATGTTGGAGCACCATCCCTATTGGAATTGGCCTAAGTTACTTAAACTTTACATCACCTATGTAAAAATGAATATTGTGGGAAAATCACCAGTTTAAAAAAGAATACATGGAGCAGACTCTTGGAATGAGATTTGTTTACTAAAAAAAGTAAGAATTAATATTGAGAGAAGGATGGCAGACTTATCTTTCTAATTTCTAAAATTTTTGATTTACCTCTTCTCTTATTCTTTCTCGCATCAATATTTCTCATGATGATGGGTTTTGGTCTAGACTTGAAACGTCGATTAAAAATGAATATTGTGGGTAAATCTCTGTCCTCAAATTCAAAACACCACAAAAATATACAAACAAGAATTGTTTCCCTACATGGAGGGGACTCTTGGAATGAGATCTATCTACTCGTAAAACTAAGAATCAAGATTGAGAGAAGGATGGAAAACTTATCTTTCTAATTTCTTAATTTCTTAATTTACCTCTTCTCTTATCCTCTCTCTCATCAATGTTTATCCTAATGATGGGACCTAGTTTGGACTTGAAACGTCGAGTAAAAATGAGTACTATGGATAAATATTCATCATCAAATTCAAATAACCACAGAAATTTACAAACAAGAGTTGTTACCCTGCATGGAGGGGACTTTTGGAATGACATTCGTCTACTAAAAAAAACTAAGAATCAATATTGAGAGAAGGATGGCAAAATTATCTTTGTAATTTTTTAACTTTTTGATTTATCTCTTTTCTTATCCTTTCTCTCATCAATATTTCTCTTGATGATGGATCATGTTCTAGACTCAGAATGTTGAGTAAAAATGAATATTGTGGGTAGATATTCGTCCTCAAATTCAAATCACCATATAAATTTGCAACAAGATTCGTTACCCTACATGGAGGGGACTCTCAGAATGAGATCCATATGCTCAAAAATATAAGAATCAATATTGAGAGAAGGATGGTAGACTTATCTTTCTAAATTTTTAACTTTTTGATTTACCTCTTCTCTTATCCTTTCTCTCATCAATATTTCTCCTAGTGATGGGTCTCAGTTTGGACTTGAAACATCGAGTAAAAATGAATATTGTGGGTAAATATCCTTCCTCAAATTCAAATCACCACATAAATTTACAAACAAGAAATTTATTATTTCGGGTGTATTAATTCTACCTTTTAGAAAATAAAATCAAAAATCAATCTACATAAAAAAATTCCTTATAATGGCTTAGAAGATATTTACAATCTAAGAAATGAAGGAAATATCCTTTTACAAGGAGACTTTAATATTTTTTTTGTAAGGTCATTTTTTTCATTCATCTGTTAAAGAGATACATAGTACTGTAGCACATTCATGTTTTTCTACCACTAGGGAAACCATACTAGCATCTAAAGAGCAATTATTTTGTCCAAAATATGATATACATAAAATTCCACTTATAAGAGTGTTTAATCCAAAAAATGATATGTAGGTGATTGTTGATAACATATAACTTAGATCTTCCTAACATAACTAAATCCTTGTATCTATACATAATTAACAAAAGATCCAAAACATTCTGAAAAGATGTCATACATGGTTCTACAAGAACTAGGAAACATGAATGGGGCCAACAGGGTCCTTGATGAGGTGCAGACCTTGCCCTTCAGTAGCAACACTTTGATAGTAGCTAGCTAACTAGATATATCTCAGTGTTCCAAGCTAAGATCCCTATGCTCCATCTACAATTCATCTATATGCATTAAAATATCTCTTCTTGCTTCATTGCACTCCAACAAGACTTTGTTGAGAAAGGATTTCACGTTCCTTCTAGTTCAATCATACATAGATATTGGTTTTAGTGCACCCAGGCATTTCCTGAGTTAGGCATCCACTCAATTATAGAGGCTATGATCTTTCATCACTTTCCTAAACTTGATAAACCTTCACTTCATCATCTACATGAGCCATTTCTTGTTGTATAAGGTCAAGAGTTTATGAATGGTACCTCAATGCAGGATTATGAGCTCTTAATATAGCTCAAGAAATCCATTGTACCCAATAATAGGAGCCTTAGTGGTATCTAGCTCACGAATGTGGCATATGTGAAGTCTGGCTAGGAAAACATAGAGTAGAAGGATACACAAGTGATGCAAAGTTTAATGAACTTAGGTCAATTCAAATCGGGATGGCACTCCAACATTGTGGTTGCAGGGAGAGGTTGAGTGTAGGGAATTTTCAATGGTGAGAGTAAGGGAGTCTGAATAGGGTACACCACTAATAGAAAAATAAATAGGAAAACCCATAATAGAAGCTTCAAATGTAACGATGGAGGTCCAAATACTAAAGTAAAAATGTCTATGCCCGCATTCAAAGATTATAAATTCCACTTCCAAAATTTTGGGGTAGACACCACTATAATCACTTGATAAATTGCAAACTTCAAACCATGTATTTTTAAATCTATGGAGAGGAATGATCACGTGACTTACCAAATTACCTATAAGATTTCCTAAGCTGAGGAATTAAGTGCTCTATTTGGATTGTTGAAGACACCATTTACAAACACCCTTCATTGTGTTAACCTTTTCCTTGTTGATATAACTCCATAATAAGGATAGCCAACCAAGCGATAGAACAAATGAATTTGGGGAACCAAGGAAAAATAAAGACTTCTAATGGGGACAAAGGGACATAGAAAAATAGGTGGCTATGTCAACATTGTGACCATCCACTTCAACTAGAATAGAAACAAAAACTTGTTGGCATTATGACACAGGAGTTGTCCTTGATGGCAACTCTCTCAGATGAAAGATCACAGTATAGCAGGTAATCAGCAAAGAATGAAGAAAGAAAGGTATATGCAAGTTTACCATTGACCAAGTCGCGTATACACACAGGTTCACTATATACAAATTTGCGTATACGTACACACACACTTTCACAAGAGGAAAAGTGTGTATACCTTGGAAAACTAAGTTTTTGATCCGAAGTATTTGATCCATGGTATTGGTCCAAGGTATCAAGTCTGAGGTATTGACCCCAGGTATTAGATCCAAGGTATTGATCCTAAGTGGTTTTGGTCCATGGTTTTGAGCAAGGCCTAAGACTATAGAAGGAGGAGAAGATCATTAGGCCAAGACATGCAAGTGATGAATATCTGATGCAGTGTGAGATCTAGTATGCAGGTTATGGGTATGTGATGCTTTGCTAAGGATGCACCTATATAGCGAATGAAGGTTAATGGACTGAAATCATGAAGACTAAAATGAATTATCATTATATGGTATGTTCATGATTATCTAAATATTGATGCATATCTTATTCTTTATATCTAATGATCTAGGTATATCTAAAGTAATAAATTGAAGTGAAGGTATAAGTAATTACTTTCATATCTAGACGCTGGTTCCCTTTGTTGAAAGGGCGTATACATGCTGATTTAACATAGCCAAGTAGCGTATACATTATGAGATTTGATATTTGAGGTTGTTGTTGGTTCAATTGGTTGTTGTAGAGTTTTGGGTTCTGCTAGGTGCTTTTGTGATTGTGTTTTGATAACAGGGTTTCAGTGATTCAATTGTTGGGTGATTCAAAGATTGATGATGCAGATATAGTTGATGGTTGTATTGTAGTGGTGATTTATTTTGTTCTTTGACGTTATTGATGGATCCAGTCTAAAAATTTATGAAAAGTGGTCCCTGGAGGAAAGAGAGAAGGTTGTAGACTTCTGTAGGCCGACGCTTATGTACTAGTAAATATATCGTCTAGTACAAGAGCCAAGGGGTTGTAGCTCCCTTCCAGTGGTAGTTGAAGAACGAGAGAATTTGTAGCCTTCTACAGGTGGGTGCCTGCATATTGGTATGAGTCTGCACTAGTACAAGATTGTAAACATGTTTTTCTTATATTAAAGGAAGACGACAGCATGTGGTTTTTGTAACGCATTGGGTTTCCACCTTACATCATGGTGTTCATGTGTGTTTCTTATGTGTGATGATCTGTTCTGTTTTACTACACTTGTTTACTATTTATATGGTTAATGAAGTTCTATGCACTAATTAAATAACAATATATGATGGATTAACTGAATCATAAGTTTACTGGATATACGCTAGTTGCATTAAACACAGTTGCGTGTACATGCAGGTTCCCTTAACTAAAGTAGCATATATGAATCAGAGTATGAAATGAAAAAGTTATATTGATTTTCTAATACTGATTCACCCCCCCCCCCCCCCGCCCTCTAAGTATTATTTCCAACAATTGGTATCAGAGGAGGTCCTTTAGAAGAAGCTTGATCACTTGAAGGAAGATCCATCATCATGAGTAATCAAGAAAGAGAGAGTATCCATCAAACCACCAATCTTTGATGGGAGAAATTTTTTTTACTGGAAGATAAGAACCACAACCTATCTACAATCACTTAGAATGGATATTTGGGAAAACGTGGAAGGAGGATATACATTTCCATCAGCAATTCCTACATATACGACAGGCAGAAAACAATATGAAACCAATGCCAAAGCTGTTACTATTTTATTGGGAATTTTGTGAAAATCAGAGTTTGTCAAGGTCATGCAGCTCAAATTAGCCAAATAAATATGGGACAAAATCATTCTGAGCTACGAAGCAGACTCTCAAGTAAAACGTGCTAAGCTTCAAACTCTCAGACTTCAGTATGAAACTCTTAAGATGCATAGTGATGAAAGCATAGCTAGTTACTTTATGCATATAGATGAGGTTGTCAATTGTATGAAGAATTTGGGTGAAGAGATAAAGGAAGTTACCTTAGTTGAAAAAGTTTTAAGATCCTTATCGGCTAAATTTCAACCCAAAGTGTCTGCCATAGAAGAAAAGCAGGATCTGCAGAATATCACTATGACGCAGCTTCACAGAATCTTAACTGCTTTTGAAATGAGCAAAGGAGGACTATCAGATATGAGAGAAACCACATTTAAAGTATCAACAAAAGAAAAAGAAAAACTCGATGAACCAAGATACATTTCAGAAGAAGAATATGAGGTAAATTTTGCCAAGAAGCTTCAATAGGGATCTGGAAGGTTCCAAGATAAGCTACCTTTCAAATGTTTTTCTTGTGGTAGAGTTGGTCATTACGCTGCTAGATGCCCTCATAACAAAGGAAAGATGTTTGAAGAAGGTAATAGAAGTTATTATACTCATGAAATTAGTGATGGCTTGTCCAATAGTGATGAACATAATCAGGAAATTAAACTTCTCATGGCATATGAAAATAATGACGTAGAAAAAGAAGAAGTTACCAGATTAAAGATCAGCTGGAGACAGTAACCAGAGTAAGGGAGTAGATGCAGGATGTAGTGATATCATTAATAAATGAAATAAATTATCATAGCATAACAATCCAGAGACTTGAATCTAAGATCCTCTCTTTAAAGGAAGATCTTGAAGAATCAAAGAATCAGAATGAAGAAGCTCTCGAAGAACAAGAACATGAAGTTCTCGAATGAAGGCAACAAGTGGAAAAAGGAATAAAAGTTGAAGAAAACATAGAGAAGAAATATCTGGAAAAGGAAGAACAACATCAGGTTGAGGTAAATATCTTAAAAGGTAAAATAGAAGAAAATGATAAACTGTTACAATTTCAAGACAATACTAAGATTTTGGATGATATTCTTAGTAGTCAAAGATCCCCTGCTATCAAAATTGGTCTTAGTTTTCATGAATCTGTTGAAGGAGAATATAGCTCTCAGGGTAAGGCAAGGAACTCTAATGCAAAACCTGGAATTATCAACAAGGAGATAAGAGGTCAACCAAATCAACAACCAAGGAAAGAAATCCGTCAAAGAAAATATTTTACTCCAAATTATGGAAGTGATAGTCGGTTATGTTCTCAGATGAATAATGTTGAGTTTTATGAATGTCATAACTTTGGGCATGTTGCAGTAAGATGCAGAAGTATAATGGTTCAAGGCCATCACACAGAAAGATTTCAATTCTCAGGTACTTTAAGGGATATTGTTTTGCTTGCAATATGTTTGGTCACAAAGCAACTGATTGCAATAAAAGGAATATGAAACATGTAAGGTGTTATGCATGTAACAAGTTTGGACATAAATTAAAGGAGTGTAGGAGAAAAATTCATGTAGGTTTTAACCCCGTACAAAAATTACCTGCATACGAATTCTAAATCACAGGAAAAAATAAAAATGCGAGAGCATAACACATAAAACACATATACACAGAGATTTCCCA
>APFE031484982.1:0-24626 GCA_000404065.3 Pinus taeda | reverse complement strand
TTTTTCATATTTTTTTTTAATAATAATGGATTTTAATTATGATTTTAAAAATATTGTAATTTTGAGATTGGAAAAATAAGGCTATGAGAAATGATATTTTTTTGTTGTTGTTTAGGGATTGGTTTTAAAAGTTTGATAGTAAGAAGTGACAATTTAATAAAAAATAAGGAGTTACTAGTAAGAAGTGACAATTTGATTAATAAAAAAAGGAGTTACTAGGAATGCAAACTTATAATGTCAATTAAAAAAAAAAAAAACATAATTTTAACCACCAAAAATATATGTTATAAGTCACACTACTTTTTAAAATGGGATAAAATTAACTACTAAATACAATTTCTAAAAAATAGACTCTTTAGAATTATTTGACATCAATATTTACATTGGTAAATATAATTACCTATGTCAATTGGGTTGGTTGGAAGGAATGTTTGAGACCCTCCTCATTCAGGTTCAATTTCCACAAGTGACACGATGAGCTTTGATGTAATAGCTTTAATTCCATGATGTAATGGATTGGAACATGTATATTACCCATACAGAATATAAAGAGTATTTAAAGTCAACTAGAGTTATCCTGGGTGGTTTGTCAGAAGGGATGACTGCTTCTGATTGGCTAAGTGCTATTTTTCCTTGGACTTAAGGAAATAGGTCAATGGCTAGAGACCAGGAGGCATTTGTCATGAGTGAAAACTTGCCTCCTTATAGATCACCAGTGGGTAATTCTAGGTGGCGTGATTTTCCTTGAATGACAAAGATAAGTCAACCTGTATTTACAGAAGTAGCCAATGATGGTTGTCCTCATTGCTACTTTGACAACTAAATTATGATAGGTTTTCCCAATAAGGCTCAATGCATATACAGTGTATGAAACATCGTGTCTATAACAATTGTATTGCTCATACACAACCCCACAATCACTTAACAATCAATATAAATGAAAAATAATTGGATGGGTCCACGAGCGCTAGGACTATAACTATCACCTCACCTCATACTTCGATGTGCCCTGCAACTGTAACGAATCACTGACCCAACTCATTTCTCATCGATGGTATGTATCAAACTAGATCAGAGAGCAACTATTGTCGGCAGACTCCAAACTTTTCAGGTAGAGCACTTCTTTTCTTCCAAATATGATGGACAACCCCCCACCCCAAAAAAGAAAAAAAAAAACATGTTGCAAACACAAAAAGAATACATGCTCTCTTATCTCCCTTGGCCCACGAGGGGCCAAGGCCCAACCCATACGGGCTCTGATACCAATAAATATTTTCTAAATGGATACTCATTACATTGATCAAATAATATGGCATATACACATGAAGTGTTGTCTCAAGATAGGGAAATCGTCCTGGATACACAATCAGTTGGTTGATAGAATATCTCAACCACACACCCATCTCGGAAACACAACAACACCTTTCAATCTTGCATTAAATTAAACACATATAAATACATTAATTATTGGTTTAAGATAGAAATATTATCTTAACCATACAATCCAATTTGTTGAGAGAATATCTCAACCACACACCTAAATAGGACCTAAGATCTCATGGATCTAACAAACACCTAAAGGAAGCTAATCACTTCATCATAAGACAAGTAGGAATTATATTTTCCAAGTCACCCCCTTAATGGCTATTTGTCTCAATTTCAATTAGCAAGATCTACGTCTGGTCCAATATGGAAATTACGCATTGTACCTTATTCATGCAAAAATCATCAAATTATTGATGTCCATATAAAGGAATAACTATCTACCGAAATGCATGATTACCAACGACTGCAACTACCAGTCTACTAGGATGTTCAAGTTCGTGTACATGGTTCAGTCAACCATTATTTGCATACTTTTACATGTACTTGTAAATCCCTTGCCATCATTGTCATCATGGGTTTTATCAGATTACCCATAATCATGCTCTGGGTTTTATCGGCTTACCCTAACCACACCCAGGATTTTATTGGCTAACCCTAAACCATGCCTACAGGAATCCCTGTCCACTTCACTCTCACATGTGGTTTATGATTTACCACAAACCTACACTACAAAGTGGGTTTTGGCTTACCACAAACCTGCACTTCCAAAATGGTTTTAAGATTACCATGAACTTTATAGGGGTATACATGCCTCATCATGCTTACATTACACACTCCAATTCATGGAGTTACTAGGTACATACTTTCCAAAGACCACTACAAAACATCATACTTGCTTACTAATACATGTGTGATTCACATTCCAACATATTATTGAGTCTGCTTTATTATTCGACACACAATCCTTTACCTTGTTTGTCCATCTATTGTTGCTTCAGCCAACTAATATCCACTACCACCATCACACTTTGGCAAAATTCTTCTAAAAACATATGCAAACTTAGTGTCTTCATCTTGAATATTTCTGACTCCAATTTGCAGATGTTAGAGTGGTCAATTCTAACAAATTGCATTTACATGTTAAGTTGATCACGCTCAACATGTTTCTGTTGTAGAACCCAAAGAATTCAAGAAGACAATTCATTTCATCAAAGCATATACTAATTGTGACATAGTGGAAGTTTTCGTTCCATATTCACCCATGTGGAATGATTATTCCTTGTGTTTCTTTATCTCTCATCAAACAAAAAAAATTGCTAATGTTGTAGCTTGTCTTATGGGCTCTGATGTGGCACACTGTTTGATCTGATTCTCACCCTGTGAGTGACCTCAGTTGAAGATTTAATAAACAAAGGTATTATAGACTCATGTGCTGGTGTGTGTTCTGTGTGATTGAAACAACGGATCGATCAGATTGCCAACACACAGACATTTTGAATGGAAAGACAACAGAGAAATACAGTAAGCAATACTAGACACAAACAATTTTTAATAAGGAGTTCACCCTAGTCTCCAGGGCTACGTCTTTGGTTCAGCTTCAGTGGTGGCCTTGTTTTATTGTGTCTTTAAGCAGAGAATTACAAATGCAGGGACTCAATATGAGTTCTCCTGAAGCATATTTTTCTTGGCAGGGTGGTTCTTGGATTCCTCAAGCCACTTGGAGTACACAAACTCTTATTCTTCCTACCTTCTCTGCGACTCTCGATCTACAGTGGAAAGTGCCAACTGTGATGCTCAATCTGGATAGATTCCTATACGGGACAGCTTGATTCTTCAAGCTCTTTGGTGCTTGATGCTGCCTATGGTCAGCTCAGCCCTCTGTCTCCTCTGCTTGGGTTTACTACTCTCTGTGCTCAGTCCTCCTCTCAGGGTTCATTGTTCACTGTCTCTCTTGGTCGCTTGGACTTTTTGATCTGAATCTCTCTTCTGAGCTCTCATTCACTATCTCTGCTCATGGCTTCAGCCATTCGACCTCCGTGTCTGTTCGTTTCGTCTCCTTCCTATGTCGATTCGCCTGTCACTTGTGTGCTTGGAATTCCCTGTTTCGGTGTCAGCATAATTCTCAGGAAGTAGCCATGTGTCTCCATTGGAACTGCGCCATCTCTCTTGTCGATTCATTTCTTTCTCCACCATGGCGGTCAACGGATTCCAAATCCTCTTAAATCGCGGCTTAATCCCCTGTCAGTTCTGCTCTATCTATCAGGCGCAATCTCAACCGTCCGATCTGGGCTCCTCCAAATCCAACGTCATTCGCACATTGAGCGCGGTTGACTTGCTCAACTGATAACGCGCGATCACGGCGATTTTTCTCTCTCCTCCGCTGCCACGTGTCGATCGCTGATTGTGATCACTCTGCTTTCTCCAAAACTTCTTACTGTTCAAGGGCGTCCCGATCAAACCGTCGGTTTCATGGCTGTGGGTCCCACCATTGTACGTTGGCACTTTTTACCTTTTTCCGCCCATGGTCCCCTGGCTCCTAACGTGACCAAGTGCTTAAGCTCTACCATTTCGACCCTGTTTGCCCAGCGCATCAAAAACCAGATCCGGGGCTCCCAGGCGCTATTTTGACCTCCTGCGCAGACTCCATGGGCCTCGGTCAGTGCGCTTTAACCGAGGTCCCCGTCATTCCACACCGACTACCATGGCCAGTGGTTCAGGGTGTTTTTGACTGTGGTTTGGATTCTTCAAGGATTTGTTCGACCTGTTTTAGTCACAGTTCTATGATAGTCATCTATGGATCCGATTCGGATCACGGCCTCCCAACTGAAAAGCTTTTGGACCACCAAAAGTCGGTTTTCTTTAAGCATTGACTAAGTGAGGAAATTGTTGTCTCACTTGTCCAATCTCAATCCACTTTGCACTGCTTGGCTTCGAACCTTTAAGCCCAATATTGAGGTATTCCACCTGTCCACTGCGCATCATCCTCACCTTCCTGTCCAGCATTGTGTCTTCCTGTAACTCATTAAGGTATTCAGGTAGTAGGTCATCAACAGAAGGTAATTGAATCTGCTCTTCAGGGTCCTCAATCATTGAAGGTTCAAACAACCTCAAACAGTTTGCATTTACGACTGAGTAGATGTGCATGTAAGCTGGTAGATCAAGGCGAAAAGCATTCTCACCAATCTTCTCAAGTATCCTGAAGGGTCCATACCTGATAGGTTTTAGCTTTTTACCTTCACCTTGCATTCTGTCCTTGCTGATATACAGCCAAACTTGGTCTCAAACTTGGAACCTATGCTCCATCCGATGCTTATCATGCCTAGCCTTGTACTTGGCGTGGCTCTTTTCCAGCAGTTCCTGTACTGCCTAATGGATCTTCTGGATCTGTTCAATGACCCTAGTTGCCTTGTCCACATCACTGCATCCATCAATAATGGTATCTTTACCAAAGACAAAATCCAAGGGAGACCTTGGTATGAAGCCAAAGCAGGTCTCAAAAGGAGATCTCTGTGTAGAAGAGTGTTTGGCTCTATTGTAAGCATGTTGCACATAACACAAATGCTCATCCCAAAGCTTAGGATGTTTGCTACAATATCCTCTAAGTAACTAAATCACTGTCCTGTTAACTACTTCTGTCTGGCCATCTGTTTGTGGATGAAAAGTTGTGCTTTTCTTTAATTTGGTGTCCATTAGTTCCCACAGACTTGACCAAAACTTCCCCACAAATCGGGTGTCTCGATTAGATATAATAGAAGTGGGTAGTCCAAAATGAACCCATACTTGTTCAAAGAACAATTTTATAGTTTGTTCAGTTGTAATCTGTTTACTACAAGGTATTAAAATACACATTTTCCTAAACCTATCCACAACAACATATAGATAGTCGTGACCTTTCCTAGATTTAGGCAGTCCCCCAACAAAATCCATGGAAATGCTTTCCCAAGGGTGAGAAGGAACTGGCAAGGGAGTGTACAAGCCTAGTTTCCTATTGCTGGGCTTTCTTTTAGCACACATAGCACACCCCTTTACATATCTAGAAACTGTCTCACTCATTCTTGGCCAATAGCAGAACCTTTGCAATTGTGCAACTGTTTTACTTACCCCAAAATGACTTGATATCAGAGAAGTGTGTGCTTCCCTAATTATCTTTACTCTTTCAGTTTGTGGAATGCAGAGTTTCCCACAATGATATTAGAGTCGGTCCTTCACATGGTAGTCCAATTCTTCCACTCTTTCTCCTTAACTCAAGGTTGCATTTACATCTTTGAAGTCCATATCCTAAGCATACTATTCTATGTAGCTTTCATGCAGCACAGAATTATGCTTAAGTATGGTAGATGCATTTATAATGGGTCTAGATAACATATCTGCAACGTTGTTATGTATGCCCTTCTTATATCTGATGACTAAATGGAATTGTTGTAGAAAACCCATCCATCTGTAATGTCTTGATTGTTTTAGCTTAGTTTGGGAGTGTAGATATTGAAGTGGTTGATGATCAGTGTGTATCACTGTCTCTTTGCCCATTAAGTAATGTTTCCACTTTTTCACACTCTAAACTAAGGCATACAATTCTTTATCATAGGTAGGATAGTTAACCACTGCAGGACTAAAAGTCTCAGAATGATAACATATGGATTTACCGTGCTGTGTCAACACTGCTCCCATGGCATAGTCACTGGCATTAGTTTGGATCTCAAATGGTATTTGTAGATCTGGTAGTGCTAGTACAGGGGCTATACTAATTTTTTATTTCAAGGTGTCGAAGGCTTTCTGCTGTTTGCCTCCCCACTGAAACACCTTGTTCAATCCTGTCAAAGCGTGTAAGGGAGCTGCAATTGAGGAAAAATTTGAAATGAACTTCCTCCAATATTGTGCTGCTCCTAAGAAGCTTCTCACTTCTGTAGCAGACTTGGGCTTAGGCTAGTTTATGATGACTGCCACTTTAGAGGGATCTATTTTCAATTCACCTCCCCCTACTATATGACCCAAATAATTTAGAAAGGTTTTGCCAAATTCACATTTAGAGAGTTTAACATAAAGTTTTTCTCTTTTCAAAACATCTAATGTCTGCTTAACATGCTTTAAATGTTCTTCCCACGTTTTACTGAAAATCAGAATGTCATCCAGATACGCAATAACAAAATCATCAAGAAAAGGTCTGAGTACATCATTCATTAATCTCATGAAAGTAGCAGGGGCATTGGTCAAGCCAAAAGGCATAACTAGCCATTCATACAATCCCTGCTTTGTTTTGAAAGCAGTCTTCCATGCATCTTGCTCTGCGACTCTGACCTGATGGTATCCACTGTGCAAATCCAGCTTGGTGAAATAAACAGCTTCCTTCAATTGATCTAAAAGATCATCTATGAGAGGAATGGGATAACGATTTTTGATTGTTATCTTATTCAGTGCTCGGTAATCAATGCACATTCTTCACGAGCCATCTTTCTTTCTCACCAAAACGATTGGTGACCCACATGGGTTTGATGTGTAGGCCTGGATTGAACCCTTTCTCGAGCAACTCCTGCACCTGCTTCTTGATTTCAGCATTCTCTAAAGCAGATAACCTGTACATCCCAATGTTAGGCAAAGGAACATCTTGTTGCAAAATAATATCATGTACTATTCCCTTTTTGGGTGGCAGACCTTTAGGTTCTTGAAATAAGACATCATACTCTGAAACAATGTTTTCTATATCAGTTCGCTGATCAACATTACAGCCTTCAAATATTTTGGTCTTATCAGGTGTCTTTTCCTTTACAACCATCAGTAAGAACTATTTGGATGAATTTATCATTCTTTTCATCTATCCTGAGTTTATGAGAGTGTAATTATTCTTGAGCTTGTGAGCTCTTACAAAGTATTCGATTCCATCTTTGACAAGTTGATACTTGTTCTCAGCTCTATAGAAAATAACTTTTCTATCATACAAGTAAGGACTTCCTAAAACAATTCCACATATATCCAAAGGAATTACATCTAACTCAACCTCATCTACAAATGCTGACCCAAAAGAAAACTTGAGTTTGCACTGTCTAGTCACTTGTAGTTGTGTTTTATCATTCAACCATCGTAATGGATATGGCTTCTTATGAGGTGTAGTTTCTAATCCCATTTTCTTTACAATTACTTCAGAAATTGGATTTACTTGTGAGCCACTATCAAAAAAAAGTATCAATATTTTGATTTTTTGAAACAACTCGAATATGGAAAAGCTCATTCCTTTTTCTCTCATGTTCTTCATCAATGACAGATTGAGCAGAATTACTAGTAGATGCTTCATAATTCATACCTTTTATACTTGTGGCTGCAATGATTGTTTCATCTCCCGAGTTTGACCCCAAATCTTTCTGAATAGCCGCAACAGTCTTCTTCTTGCCCTCGGACTTCTTAGGTCTCAGCTCTGGATGCAGAATCCAACAGTGCTCATCATCATGCCCATCCTTTTACAGTGAGTGCATGAAGCTTTGCCTTTTTGTGCAGTGTTAACCTTCCTTGCTTTCCACTTTTGCTTCCTTTTCTCCTTGCTCTTGCTTGCAGTGGGTTGCGATGGTCCCCCAACTTCTGGATTTCCATTCTTTCCTCTAGCCTCTAGATGAGTAGCTTGTACAGATACCTCATCTATACTAATGGGATTAAACATGAGGATGGTATGCCTCATGTAGCTGTGTAGACCACCAATGTACTTGAAAAGAGTTTTTGGTGAGTCTAATGAGATGCCCAACATCAATGCTCTCTTTCTGAATTCTTGAGTATACCCTTGCACACTTTTCCCTTTCAATTGCCGAAGAGTTTGCCAACTCATCATGGCTTGTTGCCTGTAGGCCAATGGATAGAACTGCTTTCAGATGGCAGAGACAAAGTCACTCCAGACAGAGATGGTCTTACCATGCTTCTTCACATCAGCTTGGGTTCTGCCTTCCCATCAAACCAAGGCAGTGCCTCCTAGGCGTAGGCTTGCCAGCTGAATCTTACTCCTGTCTGAGTCTATGTTTTGTACCCTACAATACACATCAATTTGTCTAATCCAATTGTCCAACTTTTCAGCATTTAGCTCTCCGTCATATATAGGCAAATCAAATTTGACATCCAATTTAATCAAGGATGCCTTCTTATTATGCACAGGGCTACTAGGAGGTGTAGGAAAGCTTTCTTCTTTTCCATTTCATTTAGAGTGGTCATGAGAATGAGATTCATCTTCTTCTTTATCTTGTTTAGAGCCTGATGAATCTTCATCCTTATGCTTTCTAAAGTGCCTATACATTTCTTCTACCATAGACTTCATAGCTAGGAAACTTTCTACAAACTGGGGGTTTGGCCCTATAGAACCTTCTTCTGACATTGTCTTCCGAGAATAGACTCTCTCAATTTCAGGATTAGTTTCCACCAACTCTCCTTCTCCTAATTTGAGCTTTGATCTAGTGATCATTCATAGCTAAACCAACACAAGCTTGTCTAACCTTACAGCCTAGAGCTCTGATACCACTTGATCTGATTCTCACCCTATGAGTGACCTCAGTTGAAGATTTAATAAACAAAGGTATTACAGACTCATGTGCTGGTGTGTGTGTTCTGTGTGATTGAAACAACGGATCGATCATATTGCCAATATACAGACATTTTGAATGGAAAGATAGTAGAGAAATACAGTAAGCAATAGTAGACACAAACAATTTTCAATAAGGAGTTCACCCTAGTCTCCAAGGCTACGTCTCCGGTCTAGCCTTAGTGGTGGCCTTGTTTTATTGTGTCTTTAAGCAAAGAATTACAAATGCAGGGACTCAATATGAGTTCTCCTGAAGTAGATTTTGCTTGGCAGGGTGGTTCTTGGATTCCCCAAGCCACTTGGAGTACACAAACTCTTATTCTTCCTACTTGCTCTGTGACTCTCAGTCTATAGTGGAAAGAGCCAACTGTGATGCCCAATCTGGATAGATTCCTGTATGGGAAGGCTGATTCTTCAAGCTCTTTGGTGCTCGATGCTACCTGTGGTTAGCTCGGCCCTCTGTCTCCTCTGCTTGGCTTTACTGCTCTCTGTGCTCAGTCCTCCTCTCAGGGTTCACTGTTCACTGTCTCTCTTAGTTTCTTGGACTCTTCATTCTGAATCTCTCTTCATGGCTTTAGCGATTCAACCTCTGTGTTTGTTCGTTTCCTCTCCTTCCTGCGTCGATTCGCTTGTGTGCTTGGAATTCCCTGTTCGGCGTCAGCATAATGCTCAGGAAGTAGCCACGTGTCTCCATCGGAACTACACCAGCCCACTTGTCGATTCGTTTCTTTCTCCACCGTGGCGGTCAACGGATTCCAAATCCTCTTCAATCGCAGCTTAATCCCCTGTCAATTCCGCTCTGTCTATCGAGCGTAATCCTAGCCGTCCGATCTGGGCTCCTCCAGATCCAACGTCATTCGCACATCGAGCGCAGTTGACTTGCTCGACTGATAATGCGTGATCGCGGTGGTTTTTCTCTCTCCTCCACTGCCACGCGTCAATCACTGATTGTGATTGCTTTTTTTTCTCCAAAACTGCTTACCGTTCAAGGGCGTCCCGATCAAACCGCCGGTTTCCAGGCCGTGGGTCCCACCGTCGTACGTTGGTGCTTTTTTACCTTTTTTCGCTCGCAATCCCCTAGCTCCCAACGTGACCAAGTGCTTAAGCCCTACCATTTCAAGCCTGTTTGCCCAGCGATGCGTGTTAGCGCTAAGCGCTAACGCGCATCGAAAACCAGCTCCTTTTCCCGATCCGGGGCTCCCAAGGGCTATTTTGACCTCCTGCACAGTCTCCATGGGCCTCGGTCAGCGCGCTTTGATCGAGGTCCTCGTCGTTCCACGCCGGCTGCCATGGAAACTGGTTTAGTGTGTTTTCGACTGTGGTTTGGATTCTTCAAGGATTTGTTCGACCTGTTTTATTCATGGTTCTATGACATTCGTTTATGGATCCGATTCGGACCACTCATGGCACTTGCGAATGGAAAGGATGCAATCCTTGAAGATAGAGGGCCAAAAATAACCAGCGCGAAGGATTTTTTTAGCAGTAGCATATCCATATAGGTGACTGCCACATGCACTAGAATGGTAGTCATTCAAGACTATCTCAGCCTCCTCGAGAGTGAGACAACGACGAAGAATTGAATCGACGTTGATGCAGTATAAAGTATCTTCAATGATACGGTAAGTTTGAGATTGATGCCGAATGCATCGACGATCATCCTTGGTCAACGTAGACCAGAAGGTGAATGTTTGGAGATATACAATGATATCACTGTACCAAGGGTCGAGAGTGCTAATTAAGAAAAGAGTCTCATCCGGGAGTTGCTCGTCGACACTAGTAAGAAGAGAAGCGGAGGGAAGGGAACAAATCAACTTAGTGAAGACCAGTGATTTCTTAGATTTGGCAGTGGTGAATACCAAACCGAATTCTTGGAGGATAACGATCCACTTCAAATACTTGCCCCCCAGCAACTGACGAGTCAGGATGTAGGTCATGGGGTTGCATTCCGAAATCACAGTGGTAGTGTGGAGTAGAATGTAATGCCGAAAGCACTGAACAACTTGTACAATAGCCAAAGCCAACTTCTCAACATGGCATAACGTGTTTCGGTGTCGAGGAGATTACGACAGAGGTAGTAAATAACATGTTCATTGCCTTCATCATCGTCCTGTACCAGCAACATAACAATGGTACTAGAGGCTGCAACTAGATAAAGGAGGTAATCACGATGATAGTTCAGGGGATGCAACAAAGGAGCATTTATGATGTCAGTCTTTAGGTTATCGAAAGACTTTTGATCAGCCTCATCCCAAACAAATGGGGTTCCTTGCTTGAGCAACCGGGTGAACCCTGAAGCTAGCTCAACATAGTTCGGAACGAAATGATGGAGGAAATTTGCTTTTCCCTGCAGACTCTGTAATTGATGCAATGAAGATGGAGGGGGTAAATTAACTATGGTCTCGAATTTAAGAGGATCAAGGCGAATGCCTTCTTTCGAAATGAGAAAGCCAAGGAGTCGTCCGGATTTGATGCAAAAGAAACATTTATGCGGGTTTAGCCCAATGTTGTAGTGTCTACAACAAAGAAAAATTTGCTGGAGATGATCAGGGTGATCATGGCGTTTACGAGAATGAGCGGGGATATCATCCAAGTAAGGTTGAATAATGTTTCGAATGTCGTGGAACGCATAAGACATCGCTCTCTGAAATGTGGCCCCAACATTCTTAAGGCCAAAAGGGAGATTTTTGTACGTGAAGGTCTCCCACGGACAGATAAAGGCTGTCTTATCTTGATTAGCCAACGCAATGTTTATCTAGTTGTAACCAGAAAAACCGTCCATAAAGGAAAATAATTCGCTCCCAGCACATTCATCAATGATCTGATCAATGAAGGGAGTGGGGTAATTATCCTTAGGACAAACACGATTGAGATCGCGGTAATCAACGCAAACACGAATAGTGCCTTGTTTCTTTGTCACTGGTACGATATTCGACACCCAATCTATAAGAGGGATCAGATAAATAAATCCAGCTTTCAGAAGTTTTTCAACTTCACCCTTAATGACGACCGCTTTTCTATGGTGCACTGGATGAAGTTGTTGGAGGATGGGCTTCACATGAGGATAAGTGGGAATCTCGTGCACGACTATACTTGGGTCAATGCCGGGGATTTCTTCATATGACCACGCAAAAACATCCTGGAACCCTTGGAACAGAGGAGTATAGATCTTGATCTCTTCTGGAGAACAAGTTACCCTGATATGGACATTATCAACAACACCAGGTTTGACAGAAATATCAATTGGCTTCGTTTGGGTAATGTTACCCATGTTCCCTTCCTACCAAACTTCATGAGTCATGATCGACGTTACAAGTGGTAGGGACGGGAACTGAGAGGAGAACTCCTCGAGAAAAGTAGACATGGCCGTCAAGCCAGGCAAAAGTGAGGAACGATGATGAGTGTCATTCCAAGGTACTTCCTCTAGAGGCATTACTTCCATGATACTTTCATCGGAAAGAAAAGTATCTGCTAAGGGGTCAGGAGATTTTGAGGAACCAAGCCATAGGGATTGAAAATACGCATTGAGAGATGTTCTCGAAATAGGATGATCAGAGGATACCAAAGGTGAAGTCGAAACAATTTCCACGTAATCAATTTCTATGGGACTTAAAGACATATCTTCACCCCATGTATCAACAAAATCCAACGAAGGAATGACCCAAGGATCAGACTTGACCAAAATCATGTTGACGTAGGCAACATGAGGAGGTGGGAGAGGAAAGATGCCCATCAAGGCATGCTATTTAAAGAGTCATACCCCCACACTCTCATAAGGAGCACCAGTGTGCTTGACATATGGAACATTTCCATCTGAGGAGGAAGAGGTAAAGAAGGAAAATTGGTCGATTGTGACTATCTTCCCTTGACGGGGAAAATGAATCACACAAAAAAGGGAGGAGGATACAGCATACATGGCATGGGTCCAACTCCATATGAGTAGAAGATTGTAGTTAAGATTAGCGTCGACAATCTCTACTTTGACGTGTACTGTCTTTCCCTCCAAAGTAATGGCAAGGTTGGGAAGGACATTGAATGGTCGTGAATCGTGCCAGTCAGAAGATTCTAGAGTGTTAGGGGACTGGTACAGAGTAGGAGAACCAATTGCCTTCCAACAAGCGATAGACATGATGCAGGTAGAAGCACCTTCATCGATGATGGTCCTATGAATGGTTTTCTCATTTATAAGTACTTGAATGAGAAAGGAAATTTGATGAGGTAAACGTGAAACGTGGTTTTCCATGTCAAAATAGATGATATTGGAGTCAACTAGATCAATACCCCCAATAACTGACAGTAACGATTTCTGATGAGAAGGACAACTTTGAAGGACCTCGAGAGCAGACATAGCTGATGACGCTAGAGCCAAATCTTCAACAATGTTATAATGTTGAGCGACTCGAGCATTAGGATTGTACGAGGACTTTTGAAGCACACCTCGAGAAGATGGTCGAATGGCAGAAGAAGAAGGGGTACCTTCTTTCTCTTTCCCTGCTGACGGGGTAGGAGTTTGATAATATTTTGACCAGGTATCCACGTTGATCGGGGTACTCATCATGAACACTTATGAATCTGAGGAAGCGAATGACTGAGGATGGTCTACCATTTGAGTTTGCTGGGACATAAAGGGCTCTTTCAGGATAGCTGGGGTCCCTTTGATCAAACAACTAACTTTGGACCGTCTGGGACAATCCTTAGTATAGTGATCCTCCTCACAGATGAGGCATGGATACTTGGGTTTCCATTGGGAAGCATCACCAACAGGTGACTTAGGAGGACCCTATTTTGGGGCATCATCTTTACCCTTGCCTTTGCCTTTATTCTTACCTTTAGAGGATTTATCTACTACTGTAGACTAGACAATGTGAACCTTCGAGGTTTTACTAGGGCAAGATGAATTGCGAGCAGAACCATTTGGAGCAATGTTGGAGGCCGACTTCTGTTTGGAGGAAGATTTTGCTGGGGTCTGAGTCAGTGAACCAATTACTCCATCAACAGGAGGGGTAACCAGAGACTTAGATTTCGTCAGATGAGATGATGGTCTGTGCGCATCAGGTAACACATCATATAATGTGCTGGACTGTGAATAGACAAGGTCTAGATACTGGGCACACATGATGGCTTGTTCCTCAATGACGCATCCACCCATAGAAATGTCCTTAGAAATCTTGTTGATGAATGATTTGGTGAACCACTCGGTCAACAACTGATCAACAATTTCAAACGTAATCAGATGACACTTACGTCGCCATTCATGGATGTGATCAGAGATGTGAGTCACAGTGTTTTGCTTGAGTGACGTTAACAGATGGGTGCCAGTTTCATAGCGAACTGGCAGCCAGAAATGTGTGATAAAGGCCATGGCGAGAGTGTTAAAGTCATGATAGGTATTTCGAGGTAGCTCGACATACCATTTGGCTGCAACCCATGTAAGAGTTCGTTGGAAAAGCCAAAGATGAATGAAATCATCAATGTAGGAATTCGAGGAGCACCAGAGGTGATATGTCATCACGTGGGCTTATGGATCCTCTTTTACTTTTCCCTCAAACCTTGGACAATTTCTCGGAATCTTGGACGAAACTAGAGGCCAGTATGGCGAATGAAGAATCGGGTCATTTGTGAGTCTATACACATCTGGAAATTTCAACGTAGCCAAGAATGGCAATTGGGTATTAAAAAGCATTTGAAGTTGATAAGGGGGCCCAACTAGTTTGGCTCATCCCTAATGGTAAGGATTTTGTCCATATGGCATTTGATTTTGCCCCCACTGTAGGTTACCTTGCCCGTAAGGAGGATTCTAACCTTGAAAGCCTTGAAACTGTCCAGCCAGAGGCTGTCGATAAGTAACATACGGGTTAAAAGTTTGTTGATCCTGTTGGCCTTGGACATATGGATTTTGCACCTGATGTCCCTAAGCATAAGAGTTTTGGACTTGCTGCCCCTGGATGAAAAGGTTTTGGACCTGCTGCCCTTGGACGTAAGGATTCTGTACTTGCTGCCCTTGGACATAAGGATTTTGGACTTGTTGTCCTTGGACAAAAGGAGGCTAAACTGTTTCCCTTTGACATAAGGATTCTACGCTTGTTGCTACAGGACTTGACCTTGGCCTTTCCCTTGCCCTTGCAAGGGTTGACCCCGTTGATATGAGTATAAGGGTTGCTGTTGCCCGAGTTAACCTTGTTGCTGCAAGGGCTGATCTTGAGGCTATAAAGGTTGTCCCTATGGCTGTAGAGGTTGACCTTACGAAGGCATAGGTTGGGAGAATTGCGGCGCATACTGCATTTGCAGTTGCATGGTTTGTTGCAACTATTAGGAGGGTTTCCCCTGTGGTTGTTGCAATTGTCCTTGCTGCATCATCATCTGGCCTTGCTGCTGCATGGATGGCCCTTGCTGCAACAAAGGTTGGCCCTGCTGCTGCATGGATGGCCCTTGCTGCAACGAATGTCGCCCTTTCTACTGCAAAGGTACTTGAATAGTTCCCAGAATAACACCTTGAAAGTTCTCGAACTATATCTGGCCATACCCACTGGGTGCGGCAGACGGACCAGGCTGGACATAAGGTCTAGGCTAAGGGAGGTAAGGCAGATTAGCCATCGCTGGTGAACCATATGGAACATAAGGAGGTTGGTACTGACCTTGAGCCATATTGGGCTGCTGGTATTGGATGTGACTTGACCTAAACAGACCAACATTGGGCTGTTGGTACTGGAAATTACTTAATCCAGGAGGATTTGAAATGGCACCCGAAGAGGGTTGGTTCATCCCAACCATGTGAGGTTGTGAACCACTTACATTGGTTGTGCCAGACATCATAGAAACATTCGGACTATGCCCCCTAGGCGGTGGCACAACCTACCGACTTACTGGAGGGATTGAAGAACTAACAGAGACATGAATCGAGATCATCGCTTGAAATGGACAGGTTACTTGAACCGATGAAACAAGAGGATTTGGAATGGTGGGTTGAACTGAGACTGAAGTAACTGTAGAAATCACCGTCTATTGGGAGGTCGGGTTTCGAATGAATGAACTTGTGGTGGGCATAACGCTGGATGCCCACATAGGGTTGTGATATAATGATGAGGCAGTAGGCATACCTGAAACCAACTGAGCTAAAGTCACGTAATTATGAGGTAACTCAAGATGAAGACTAGTTGGAATGCTTCCCGTGTAAGGGAAACCTTCAGGAGGGAAAGGATATTCTTGCTCCTCGACTGTGCGTGGAGTGGAGACCTTTGAGTGACTTGAAGAGGAGACTGGGATTTCGCCTTTTGATTCCATGGGTGAAAACAGGCAACGATGGACTACCGAAGATGTTCGAGGGGATAATTCCAAAGGAATACCCGGCTAATCATATAGGCTGTATGCACGCTGAGGTGATATCACAACAAGATCAAATAAAGGATTCAAAGGATAAACAACCAGTCCAAGTTGACCTTTAGAAGTCAGCAGACTCTCAGGAGTGTGAATAGGATTATCCGGAGATTTCGAGCCAATGTCAGAAAGTGGCCCAGTATCTAAAGGGGGAGGACAAGATGCCAAAGGTTGGATACTCAGAATAATTCCAAGCTCAACACCTTGGTCCTCAAGCGACTGTGGTAATTTAGGAAAAGGCTCCTCAGACAATCTTTCAGACGTAAGAGAGGAAGAGGAACTAAGTGAACCAATTGGTTTAGCCACAATGATTTTGTCTCAAATAACCAGAAAAGAAATTGATTTCAAGGGCATTAAAATGTATTTAAAGGTATACTCATGATGTGGTCTAAAAAATAATAACAAGAATGTTATAAGATCATGGGCAACAATTTTTAAGACGCAAAAACAAACTAGTGCTCTTTCATGTTTTAGGAGTCGAGAAAGAAGTAAAGGTGACTCTATCACTTTCGGTTTGAAACGAGCTCGAAAGGACAAGCGCTCAAGTGATCTTTTATATTTAGGGAGTCAAAAAGAACAAAATGACTACTAGGGATGATCTAAGCAAAAAGGATTATTGGGTAACTGTGAACTGCAGAATACCTCCCGACGAACCGAGAAGTATGGGCAGGCAATCTCCCTGAATGCTGTGTTCAGTGTATCATGTTTACAAGGTGGCAAACTCGACTTCCTATGGATAAAGTATTGCAACCTAGTGGGGTTTCCCTTTATATACTCAAAGGCACGGGGAGCAAAAGTCTGTAATAGCGCTGTCTAGTATCGAAGCGAACGATAGCTGCTAGGTTTTAATACACCGAAACACATATCTAGCCTAGACCTTCTAAAATGTGATCGTTAGATTTCAAATGTGCCTTAGGTTAATTGAGTACATTTTAGAGTTGATCTTGAAATTATGTCTCGGTTTTTAAGCCTTATCGATGTGACTCGAAAAACACCTATATGTAGCTAAATGAGACAATATCCTTTCAATTCGATGAATTGTCTACACTAATGAGAGTAGAAAAGACACTCAAATGCAATTGAAAGAAAAATGACTCTCTTTTTCTCTCTTCTTCTTCTTCTTCTTCTTTTTTTTTCTTTTTTTTTTTTTTTTTTTTTTTTTTTTTTTTTTTTTTTTTTTTTTTTTTTTTTTTTTTTTTCCGCTATTTCGCTTTTGAAAACAAAATGATGAAAAAACTCTTTCCAATTCCTAACTTTCCTATCAAATGCACTTCAAGTAGTCTTTTCACTAGCAAAGAGAATTCATTTCTTTTCCAATGCAAGTGACGATGCAACTCTAGCCTTCAATGATGCTAACTAACGTAACATATTGATTCAACAAACTAGAATTATGTATTTTTCATTGAAATGACAGAATGAATCTTTCACAAACACTTCAATGAAACATTTCCAATACAATCAATCACAAGCAAACATAAAGCTCAAAAGAGAATTCCTTTCAAACTAATGAAGCAAAGATTGAACCAAAACAAGATGATCAATGTGATCTATGCCCAAAAAGAGACGCTCAAACACCAAATGGAACTTTTCAAACTTGTTAAATGGAAATCAAAGTAAGAAAAGGACCAACAAAAGAAATGCAAAGAGCAACTTGGACTATCGACTTGACTTTCTGAGTACACAAACAAGTGAATGGATGATGGCCTAGATGTCCTAGGGTTATAAACCATCCAAGAACTCAAGAAACCAAGTGAAGCAAATTCAAATCAACCAATCATACAAACAAAGGTAAAATATCTTTCTAGCCAGGGAGAACACAATCAAAACAAGTTGAGAGACCGAAATTAGAATGGTAGGACACACTGGCTACGATCTAGGGTGAACCCTGATCTCCACCTACAAGAATTGGCGCGACTGCCTAACTGACAACAAGCACCAAAAGGAGGTCAACGCGACTGTCAGAAAAATAAATGCACTGACCAAGGATTCAAGGAAAAAAATAAAAATGTTCAAAGGCTAAGACCAGACTTTCCACTATAAATTTCAGGCTCAAAGCAGTAAACCAGGAAAAGTAGAGAACACTAAAGGGAAATGGTGATACTAGAAAAGTTCACAGAAAACCATAAAATGACAATAAATCAAACAGAAGGATTGGCTCCCCAGCGGAGTCGCCAATTTGTGGTGCAGGTAAATTCTCAGTGCAGACACAAACAATTCCTCTAGCTCGAGAGAGCAGGTCTAGCCACAAACAAACAATCTATGGAAAATCTTCTTAAGCTAGAATCAATTAAGAGGGCCTACTTCTTAGAACGCTATTCCGCTTGGTGATGTTCTTGCTTCCTCACTCCATCTATCTTCTGTTTCCTTCCTTTGAATACCTGAAACAAGCAAACAACAACAACAACAAACGTGATAGCATACAATATCGTATTCAACCTACTTAATAGGTCAAGGAACATTAAGCCATAAAGATGTAAAATGACACTTCGTGTAGGAAATTAATCAATAATTGCATTTATATAAATTAGAAAGAGATTACAACCGGTGCCTTGACATTGTTGGTCTCCTTTGACATATCCAGGTTCCCACACTTCTGTTAGCACTTCATGGATAGCACCAACAATGGAAGTTTTAAGGCCTCTTTCCCTCTAGTCTCAAACCAAACCAAAAACACACTATTCTCCCTCAAACATACACTAGAAAGCTACAAGCTATATATGACTTGTTGATCATTCAAACTCACTTCAAAAACTATTTTAGCTTGGGAAAAGAGAGTTTTACATAGCTTGGATGGATCAGAGATGGTTCCTCTCATCATGGGAGAAGGTCTTACCTCTTGAGTTTGTTCCATCATAATAGGGGAAAGGAGCCCAAACTGACTTCCTTGGCTCCATCCAGCCCAACAATCTACCAGAATTCCATTATGAAGCTTCTAAACATGGAAGCTTCGGCTCCATATTTGAAAAGCCTTCCAAAAGAGGATCGACACGATTGGAAAAGGGCTCAGTCGCTCCGTATGGCGTGAGGGCTATTTTTAATCTTTACAAATTGGTGCGAGGAGGAAACTGGTCAGTTGTTGAAAAGTGTGCAACAAGAAATGCTATATTTAGAATGTGCTAAAAATAGACCTGCTAAAAATAACATGTCTAAAAATAGCATTTCTGGGTCCCTTCCTATTTATAGCAATCCCTAGTCTATTTATAGGAAGTAAAATTAATTTTGGTCTTAACAGCAATTTGAAATATTAATTAATTAATTCAGTTGAGTTAATTAATTAAGGAAATTAGAATTTGAAGTCTTTGTGAGCATGCACATGAGTTTCCTCCACTGATTGAGGGAATAAGCACGAGTTCTATATTGAGAGAATAAGTTGACTTAGTTCTAACTAGTCAAGTCCAGTTAGATTATTTTAACAAGTTGTTAAAATAATAAAATATAGTTTGTTAATGCTTGCATGCATGTGACAACTATTATTTTAGATAACTGAGGATTCACTCATGGATAACTGTTGCATGTCAGTTCTGTCAGAGACCCAGTTGAGATCAGATGTGGGACAGTGTACTATTAGATGCTTAACTATTTCTAGTAAGTAGTTTTTGCATGGTTGAGGAACTAGTGTTCTCAAGGAATACGTAGTTGGACCATTGGTTGTTTTTGGTATGTTGGAATTAATAGCATATGCTTTTGCTATTATTTCCTAAGCAAACTATGTACGTAAGGATCATAGGGAAAGCCTATATAAACAGGGCTTGGGTGGTTCATGAGACATATCTTCATATCTTCATATTTCATTGAGAACTGAATAGCTTGAGAGCTAATTCTTCTTGTATTGTGAAGAGGATTCCACTTGATTGATAATGCATGGTTGGGGTTTTATGCTGGTGCTTTCCCGTGGATATATCTTGTGTTATGTGTGATTAATTCTCTTGATCAGTTATGCATGTTTCTACTTGATGTTTCTCATGATTTCGATTATGCTTCCGCTTAATGTTTTGTAGAAGTAGAATAAGTATTATGCTTTAGGACATTGAATATATGGGTTTGTTCTACAAGTGTAATTTTGACATGGTATCAGAGCACAAGTGATCAAGCAAGAACAATATACTAGCAGGAGGAATTCAAAGTTTCTTATTCTTGATATAGATCTCAAGTTCTCATCACATCTATTTCATCAATGGCATTCAATGGTTTGAGGCTTGAGTATGCCCTTGATGGAAGCTCAAACTATATAGCTTGGAAGGATCGCATGGAGGTAGTTTTGGAAGATAATGGGCTTAAGGATTTCATTGATCAAGAAGTCCCTAAGCCTAATGACAAGACTAAGCTGGTGGAATGGGGTAAGTGTGTGGCTAGAGGTAGGAGAATTCTCTTGGAGGGTGTTCGAGATCACATAGTCTCAAGCCTCCATGGGAAGGAGTCTCTGTTTACAACGTGGAAAACATTGAAAGATTTATATCAGAATAGAAGTGATCAAAGGAAGTTGGCACTGAAGGCCAAGCTTTGAAAGATCAAGTGTGAGAAGGGTGACTCTATTTCTACATTCTTGAACAATCTCACCACCTGCAGAGATGAGCCTGCAAGCGTAGGAGTCACTACAGCTGATGAGGATATGGTGAGTCTAGCACTCCTTGGCCTTCCTAAGAGCTGGAATAGCTACCAGGACTCAGTGAATGGAAGGGAGAAACTGCCAGATTGGGAACGACTATGGTTGGATTTGATGCAGGAGGAGATTAGACGGAGCACCAGGGATGGAGCTTCTTCATCAAAACATGATGATGAAGAGAACTTGGCTTTAGCTTCTACAGCTAAGAAAGGGAAAGGGAAGGCATCCCATTCCAAGTCTTCTCAAGGAGGGAAGAAGTTTGACAAGTCGAAGGTGAGATGCTTTCATTGTCATGAGTTGGGTCATTATGCTAATAATTTCCCAAAGAGGAAGTCCAAGAAAAAAGGTTCCTCCAAGGAATCTGATGGTGATGCACTAGATTCACAGTTTGAGATGGATGTCTCGCTTATTGCATGCATGGTTTCATCTAGCATGGGATGTGTTTGGTATTTGGACAGTGGAGCTTCTTTCCACATGTCAGGTGACAAGAGTCTTTTCAGCACTTTGGAGGAGAAGGATTTCCAGATACGGATCGAGATGGGTGATGACGGAAAGTACTATGTCTCAGGTAGAGGTACGGTTATGTTTGTGAGGGAGCATGGTTCTCCCCTCACTCTTTCTAATGTTATGTATGTACAAGGGCTAAAAAAGAATCTTGTGTATGTTGCTATGCTTGAGGATAAAGGCTATGATGTAGTCTTTAGTTTGGGAAAGGTTTTCCTAAGGCATATCGGACTAGACAGACCAAACAGATTAGGGTTCAAATCAAGAATCTCTACAAGTTATAGGTAGAAGATTGTGCTTCTCTCAGTTCCAAGGCAGAAGTGGTGCATGGCCAAGATATTGGTGAGTTATGGCATAGAATACTGGGCCACTTGCACCATGGGGCCTTGAAGATCATGCAACAAATTTCTACCGGATTACCTAAGTGCAAACTGGAGTAGACAAGCACATGCAAAGGTTGTACTCTGGGTAAGTATGCGAAGGCTTCCTTTCATGATCGGGATGGTAGAGTAGGAGTAGTTCTGGATCGAGTTCATTCAGATGTATGTGGGCCCTTCTCTATAGCCTCCACCGCAAAGCAAAGGTAATTTCTTATTTTTATAGATGATTTTTGTCGTAGATGTTGGATCTACTTCATGCAAAAGAAGGATCAAACCTTCTTGAAGTTTTGTGAGTTCAAAGCTTTGGCAGAGAAAGAATCAGGGAGGAACATAAAGGCCTTGCGGAGTGATAACAGTGGAGAGTATGTTTCCCAGTAGTTTAAAGACTTCTATGCTTCAGAAGGAATTAAACGAGAACTCATGGCACCTCATAACCCACAATAGAATGGGGTGGCCGAAAGGAAGAACAGATCTATTGTGGGAGCAACTCGAGCGATGCTGCATGACCAAAGCCTACCACTTCATCTGTGGGCTGAGGCATGTAATGCAACAATGTATCTTCAGAACATAAGTCCTCATTGTATTTTGGGGATGAAGACACCTATAGAGGCTTTTTCAGGGAAGCGGCCAGATGTGAGTCACTTCCGTATCTTTGGATTACTAGTTTACTGTCATGTGACCAAAGATGCTTGGAAGAAGCTAGACCCAACAGCTGAGTTGGGAATACTTGTGGGGTATACAGATACACCTCACAACTATCGGGTGTTTCTACCTGCCAGTCAGAGGACAATAGTGCGCAGGTATCTAAAGTTCGATGAGGAGCGACCCATGCGAGAGTCACTTGAGAGGGAGCTCAAGTTGCATGGTGATGATGAGGAACTACTAGTTCCTAAGGAGGAGCAGCCTCCTGATGATGCAGAGTGGCCACATGCAGATATTCCAATGGTGGAGATCACCACTACTAGAGAGTCTTCCAGAGAGGGGTGGAAACGCTCTTGGGAAGCTGATAGATTGATGTAGGATGCGAGAGAGAATGTGGGGTAGCCATCCTCTCATCGTAGACAGAGGAGATCTCCCGATAGATACATTGGGTACATGGCCCTGGTTGGGGAGTGTGTAGTGATCGAGCCTCCTTCTTTTGAGGAGGTAGTGCAGTAGCCAGTTTAGATGGATGCGATGGTAGAGGAGTATGATTCTATCATGAGGAACAGTGTATGGAATGTTGTTCCTAGACCGGGGGACAAGTCAGTGGTTACTTCCCGATGGATTTACAAGGTAAATCAGGCAGCTGATGGAAGTATTGAGAAACATAAGGCAAGGTTTGTTGCCCGTGGTTTCACACAGGTTGAGAGGATTGACTATGATGAGACCTTTTCTCCTATTGCAAGGTACTCATCGATCATATCGATTCTAGCACTATTAGCACAACTAGGTTGGAAGATCCATCATATGGATGTGAAGACAACTTTCCTCAATGGGGAGATTGAGGAAGAGGTATACATTGAGCAGCTCGAAGGATTTTAAACCTTCTATCATGAGTAACATGTGTGATGGCTCAAGCAAGCATTATATGGGCTGAAGCAAGCACCCCGTGCTTGGTATACCAGGATAGACAGCTATTTCACCACGTTGGGCTTCACTAAGAGTGAAGTGGATGCGAACCTCTACCACATCACTATAGATGGTAAGCTATTGATTCTTGTACTTTACGTCGATGATCTGATTTTGACAGGTGATGATGAGTTGATCAAGTCTTGCAAGAAGGATCTTGCAAGAGAGTTTGAGATGAAGGACATGGGCCTCATGCACTGCTTTCTAGGTATGGAGGTGTGGCAGAGAGATGGGGAAGTATTTGTTTCTCAAGGCAAGTATGAAAATAAGATACTGAGGCACTTCCACATGGATATGTGCAAGCCCATGGAGACTCCTCTAGCAGGTAACTGGAGGAAGGAGGATGCTACTTCAGGTGAGGTAGTAGCTACTACAATTTATCGACAGCTTGCGGATTCACTCATGTATCTAGTGAACACACGACTAGATTTTTGCTTTGCAGTGAACCAACTGAGTCAAGATATGGTTCAGCCAACCAAGTTATTTTGGAAGGCGACAAAGCATGTGCTGAGATATCTCAGAGGCACTACACAGTATGGATTACGGTACAAGCGGACAGAGGGAGTGAAGCTCCAAGGCTTCAAGATGTAGATTGGGCAGGTAGTCCATCAGATAGGAAGAGCACTTCTGGAGGGATTTTTAACCTTGGATCAGCTACAATTTCTTGGTATAGCCGGAAATAGAGATCAGTTGCACTTAGCTCAACGGAAGCAGAGTACATGGTAGCAAGTCAGGCTGCATGTGAGGCCATCTGGATGCGCAAAATCCTAGTGGGATTGTTTGGTCAGATGATGGATCAGATGGTGATATATTGTGATAATCAAAGTTGCATTAAACTCTCTGAGAATCCGGTGTTTCATGACAGGTCCAAGCATATAGATATCCACTATCATCATCTACGGGATTGTGTGGTCAAGAGGATCATGGTGTTGCAGTATATTTCGACTGAAGAACAAGATGCAGATATGTTGATAAAGGCATTGTCAAAGGGCAAGTTTGAGTTCCATAGAGACAGGATCGACGTTGCTGATAATCCCTTTCTTGTTGAGAGGGAGTGTTGAAAAGTGTGCAACAAGAAATGCTAAATTTAGAATGTGCTAAAAATAGACCTGCTAAAAATAGCATGTCTAAAAATAGCATGTCTAAAAATAACATTTCTAGGTCCCTTCCTATTTATAGCTGTTTCTGAGAAAACTAGTGTCTATTCAGATTTGCTAGTCCCACTAAGACGGGTAGCTATCTTAGAAACAAACAATTCAAAGTAACTTGTGTTTTCCTTTAT
>APFE031484973.1:0-15246 GCA_000404065.3 Pinus taeda | reverse complement strand
AGCCCTAACTCCTTATATCCCGACCTTGTTGGGGACATGCAAAGAAAAACAGAGAAAAAGCAGACCGCTCTGATACCACTGATCCGGATTTAAACAGGAACACAATAAATTACAGTGATAACCATATACACAAATATGCAGCGGAAATAATACTTCATTTCATTAATGGAAAATACTGAAACATAAACACTAAACACAAAAACATAAACACTAAACCCCAAAACCTAAACCGTAAACCCTAAACTCCAAACCCCAAACCCTAAACCCTAAACTGTAAACCCTAACCATTTTATAACATTTTTTTTTTTTTTTGTAACTTTTATTTAAGTGTTTGTTGAAAACATTTACCAAAATGTTGTATCCCCTACACACTAAACCCTGAACCTAAACCCAAAACCCCAAACCTTAAATCGTAAATCGTCAACCCTAAACCCTAATCATTTTATAACATTCTAAAAAGTATTTTGAAACTTTTATTTAGGTGTTTATTAAAATCCTTTACTAATGTCGTATAAACCATAAACCCTAACCTCTAAACCCCAAACCCTAAACCCTAAATCATAAACCCTAAACCCTAAACCTTAAACCCTAAACCCCAAATCGTGAACATTAAACCCTAAGCATTTTATAGCATTTAAAAAATCATTTTGTAATTTTTATTTAAGTGTTTATTAAAAGAATTTACCATTTTTATAAACTCTCAAACCTAAAATATAAAGCACAAACCTTAAACCATAAATCATAAACTCTTAACCTAAAACCCTAAATCATAAACTCTAAACCCTAAACCCTCAACCCCAAAACCCTAAATGCTAAACTCTAATAATTTTATAACAATTTAGAAAACATATTGTAACTTATATTTAAGTTTTTATTAAAATCATTTTCTAAAATTTTATAAACCATAAACCCTAAAATCTAAACACCAAACCCCAAACCATAAACCCTATATCTTCAAACCCAATCATTTTTTAACATCTTAAAACAATTTCTAACATTTATTTAAGTGTTTATTAAAAGGATTTACTAAAGTCTTATAAACCTTAGACTCCTAACCCTAAACCTTAAGCAATTTATAACATTTTCAAAAGTGCTTTTTAACTCTTATTTAAGTGTTTATTATAAGAATTTACGGAAGTCTTATAAAACCTAAACCCTAAGCATTTTGTAACATTATAAAAAGAGTTTTGTGACTTTTACTTAAGTTATTATCAAAATAATTTACTAAGGTTTTCTAAAACGTAATCCATAAAAGCTAAACCATGAACTATAAACCCTAAATCGAAAAACCTAAACCCTAAATGCTAAATCCTAAGCCTTTTATAACATTTCATAAACCATAAACCGAAAAACTCTAAACCCTAAATGCTAAAGCCTAAGAATTTTATAACATTTTACAAAACTATTTGTACGTTTTATTTAAGTGCTTATTAAAATAATTTACTAAAATGTTATAAACCCTAAACCCCAAACCCTAATCCCTAAACCATAAACCCTACGAATTTTATGGGAATCTATAATAACGGAAGACCGTACATGGCTTTCTAAGTGTGTGAGAGAGAAAATTGTGATACATGTACACCGACCTTTGTTTTTCTACTCTTCTTCAAACACCTATTTCCTTTTATTTATTTTTCTTCACACCTCCTTGAGGCTCAATGGGATGTATGCATTATGTGTACTATGTAGTAGTGGATACCCCCTTAAGGTGGGGTGGTTCATCCCTACACCCTAAACCCTAAATCCTAAACCCTAAATTCTTAAACCTAAACCCAAAACCCTAAACCATAAACTCTAAACCCCAAATGCTAAACCCTAAAGCCTAAGCATTTTATAACATTTTAAAAAGTGTTTTGTAACTTTAATGTAAGTGTTTATTAAAACAATTACTAAGGTGTTATAAACCCTAAACCATGAGCTGTAAACCCGAAACCCTAAACCCTAAACTGAAAATCTTAAAACTTAAAGCCTAAGAATTTTGTAAAGTGTTATAAATCCTAAACCATAAACCCTAATCCTGAAAGCCTAAATTGCAAACGCTTAATCCTAAACCGTAGAACCTAAACCCCAAACCCTAAATCCTAAACCCTAACTTCTAAAACCTAAACCTAAGCATTTTATAACAATTTTAAAAACATTTTATAAATTTTATTTTAGTTTTTACTAAAAACATTTCATAAAGTGCTATAAACACTAAACCCTAAAGTTTAAACCATAAACCCCTAACCCTAAACCGTAAACTGTAAACCATAAACCCTAAGTATTTTATAACATTTTAAAAAGTGTTTTGTAACTTCTATTTAAATGTTTATTAAAATCATTTACTAAAGTCTAATAATCCCTAAACCCTAAAACCAAACTCTAAACCTTCAACAATTTAGAGCATTTGAAAAATGGTTTTCTAACTTTTATTTAAGTGTTTATTAAAAGAATTTAGTAAAGTGTTATCAACCATAAACCCTAAAACCTGAAACCTAATCATTTAATAACATTTTTAAAAGTGTTTTGTAACCTTTTTCGAGTGTTTATTAAAATATCTTAATAAAGTGTTATAAAGCCTAAACCCTAAACCCTATAAACTAAACTGTAAACCCGAAGCCCTAAACACTAAACCATAAACCCTAAGAATTTTATAACAGTTTAAGAAGAATTTTGTAACTTTTATTTAAGTGTTTATTAAAATAATTTACCAAAGTTTTATAAACCCTAAATCATAAGCACAAAACCCTAAGCCCTAAACACAAAAACATAACCCCTAAACCCCAAAACCTAAACCATAAACCCTAAACTCCAAACCCTAAACCGTAAATAGTAAACCCTAACCATTTCCTAACATTTTAGAAATTGTTTTGTAAATTTTATCTAAGTGTTTATTAAAATAATTTACCAAAATCTTGTAGACGCTATACACTAAACGCTAAACCTAAAACCAAAACCCAAAACCTTAAACCGTAAACCGTAAACTGTAAACCCTAATCATTTTATAACATTTAAAAAATTATTTTGAAACTTTTATTTAAGTGTTTATTAAAAGCCTTTACTAACGTATTATAAACCCTAAACCCTAACCTCTAAACCTGAAGCCCTAAACCCTAAATCCTAAACCCTAAACACTAAACCCCAAATTGTAAACATTAAACCCTAAGCATTTTATAACATTTTAAAAAGCATTTTGTGATTTTTATTTAAGTGTTTATTAAACTAATTTACTAAAGTGTTATAAACCCTCAACCCTAAACTATAAACCACAAACCCTAAACCCTAAACCGTAAACTCTAAACCCTAAACCCTAAACACTAAACTCTAATAATCTTATAGCACTTTAGAAAACATATTGTAATGTATGTTTAAGTGTTTATTAAAATCATTGACTAAAGTGTTATAAACCCTCAACCCTAAACTCTAAACACCCAACCCCAAACCATAAACCCTAAACCATAAACTGTCAACATTTTATAACATCTTAAAACAGAATATAACTTTTATTGAAGTGTTTATTATGAGGATTTACTAAATTCTTATAAACATTAGACTCTTAACCCTAAACCCTAAAAAAATTATAACATTTTAAAGAGTTTTTTGTAACTTTTTTTTTCAGTATTTATTATAAGAATTTACTAATGTCTTAAAAAACCTAAACCTTGAGTATTTTATAGCATTATAAAAAGAGTTTTGTGACTTTTAATTAAGTTTTTATCAAAATAATTTACTAAGGTGTTATAAACCCTAAACCATAAAAACTAAACCCTAAACTATAAACCCTAAATACTAAACCTTAAACCCCAAACCCTAATCCCTAAACCATAAACCCTAAGAATTTATGAGAATTTATAATAATAGAAGACCGCACTTGGGTATGTGAGTGTAAGAGGTAGAAAATTGTGACACATGAGATACTCCGACCTTTTCTTTTCCACTCTTCTTCATAAACATGTTTCCTTTTATTTATTTTTCTTCATAACTCCTTGAAGCTCAGTGGGATGAATACATTATGTGTACCATGTAGCAGTGGATATCCCCCTAAGGTGGGGTGGTTCATATATACACCCTAAACCCTAAACCCTAAACCCTAAACCGTGAACCCTAAATCACAAACCCTAAACCATAAACCCTAAACCCTAAATCCTAAACCCTAAACCCACGCATTTTATAACATTTTAAAATGTGTTTTGTAACTTTTATTTAAGTGTTTATTAAAACGATTGCTAAGGTTTTATAAACTTGAAACCATGAACCCTAAACGTGAAACCTGAAACCATAAACTGAAAATATTAAAAATTAAACCCTAAGAATTTTGTGAACTCTTACAAATCTTAAACCGTAAACCCTAATCCCTAAAGCCTAAACTACAAATGCTTAACCCTAAACACTAGACCCTAAACCCCAAACCCTAAATCCTAAACACTAAATTCTAAACCCTAAACCCTAAAATCTAAACCATAAACTCCTAACCCTAAACCCTGAACTATAAACCATAAACCCTAAGTAATTTATAACATTTTAAAAAGTGTTTTGTAACTTTTATTTAAATGTTTATTAAAAGAATTTACTAAAGTGTTATAATACCTAAACCCTAAACTCTAAACCCTAAACCCTAAAACAAATCCCTAAACCTTCAACATTTTGAAGCATTTTAAAAATGGTTTTGTAACTTCTATTTTAATTGTTTATTAAAAGAATTTAGTAATGTGTTATAAACAGTAAACCCTAAACCCTAAACCCTAAGCCCAAAACCCTAAGCCCGAAACCCTAAACCCTATACCTTAATCATTTTATAACATTCTAAAAAGAGTTTTGTAAATTTTATTTAACTATTTATTAAAATCATTTACTAAAGTGTTATAAACCTTAAAATCTAAACCTTAAACCCTAAACCGTAAACCCTAAACCACAAAACCCTAACCCTAAAACCCAATCATTTTATAAAGCTTAAACACTCTACCCTAAACCCTAAACCTTAAACCCCAAACCCTATACCATAAACCATAAACACTAAGCATTTTATAAAATTTTAAAAAGCATTTTGTAAATTTTATTTAAGTGTTTATTAAAAGCTTTTACGGCAGTGCTAGAGACCGTAAGTTAAAAACCCTAAACCCTAAACCCTAAACTCTAAGCCCAAAACCAAAAACCCTAAATCCTAAAGCCTAAACCCTATATCGTAAGAATTTTATAACATTTTAAAAGATGTTTTTTAACTTTTATTTAAGCGTTTATCAAAATAATTTACTAAAGTGTTATAAACCCTAAAACCTAAACCATAAACCCTGAACCCAAAACGCAAAATAAAAACCCGAAACCCAAAACCCCAAATCCCAAAGGCCAAACCATAAACACTAAACCCTGAGAATTTTATGTCATTTTAAAAGGAATATTGTAACTTTTACTTAGGCCTTGAATAAAAACATTTATTAATGTATTATAAACAACAAACATGCTAAAGTACCCTAAACCATAAACCCCAAACCCTAAATTCTAAACCCTAAACCCTAATCATTTTATAACATTTCAGAAATAATTTTCTAACTTTTATTAAAGTGTTTATTAAATTAATTTACTAAATCATTATAAACACTAAAGACTAAACCATAAACTCTAACTCCCAAACCTGAAACCCTAAACCCTAAACCTTAAATCCTAAACTCTAAGCATTTTATAACATTTTAAAAACTGTTTTGTAACTTTTATTTATGTGTTTATTAAGATGATTTACTGAACCCTTATATACCCGAAACTTTAAACCCTTAACCCCAAACCCTAAATGCTAATCATTTTCTTAGCGTTTAGGGTTTAGGTTTATAACACTTTATTAAATGCTTTTAATAAACACTTAAAAGAGTTACAAAAATGTATTTTAAAATGCTACAAATTTCCAAGAAGAATTGATGATCCACTTTTTGCAATCCAATAGTTTGTACAACAATTGGTCGACCACAGTAAGAAAATAACTGCTCATGTAAATAAATTGCAAGATAAATTGATAGTTGAAGCCCAATGTTTTTAATATTTTCCTAATATATTTATCAACCACATGTGATAAAAAATAAAATCAATAATTTCTAATTTGAGAATTGTACTCTCGACAAGCAACTCAACCTCTAACAAAGTCTGCTCGTGAGAATTAGGTTTTACAAGAGAAAAATATTAATCCCAACTACAACAGGAGTAGAGATAGTGTTTTAGAGAAGAGAAGAGAGTAAAAGTAGAATCTTCAAATGTTATTGATTATTTTCATGGAATTGTTAATAAATTCCAACTATATTGATATTTTCATGGAATTATTATTAAAGTGCAACTATTAGAACATCAAATACTAGTTGATCAAGAATTGTCACGACACAATCACTAGCCGAGAAGGTACAATATTTGAAATATTTAAAAGCATTTGATGCCCATGAAAGTATATCTGCATGGAAATGGTCTATTTTCGATCAAAATATTCAAGTTCTTGTACCAAATACTTATCAAACAACATTCCCTATGACTTCAACACCAACACCTGCGATAGCACAATCGTCTCGATCATCTCCCCCATGACATAAATCCAATTTCTTTGAGCCAATATTTTAGGATCTGGTCTCTCTTCTAAACAACAAAATCACACATAGGAATTTGAAATTGAATGTTCTAATCAGTCAGCCAAGGAAGGGAAAAGAAGAGGAATTCACATTTTAAATATTGCAGATGTAACTTAAGAAGTTCTAGTAGACCACAAAACTAGATCTAGATTTACATTTTTTAATTTATGGCATGTCAATTTTTGTACAAATTTTGTAAGACTCCAAATCTTCCCATCTTTTGTCACAAAGAATGAATTAAGAGTAGGGGAGATGTTGGAGGCGCTGGTCAACTTAGTTGACCATCCCAAAGATTTCTACAATTGATATTATAAAGTCGATAAACTCTCTAGTCAAGTCAAGATTCTACGTTAGATAGGCTAAATTGGTTTTGACTTAAATTATTATGACTATCTCGACATAATATATATATATATACAAAAACGTATGCATCATTGTATCTTTTGTGATTGTCTTCTCAAGACAATATAATATAAAGTAACACTTTGTTGCTTCTCTGCGACATCGTTTCACCTCTTCTATTCCTACGTTCTTTATCTTCATGTGATTTCTTGTTTTCCTTTCTACTAGTAACCAATGGTCATTGTATACTACACTACAAAAAGTATATATCAATTTTTTTGGAATATTTTGTTAAAATATAAAATATTGATGCCTCCTTAAATGAATTGTAAACTGTTGTAAAATATTAGTGAATCATTCACTTCATTATAAAATATTGTAAATTATTAGTGAATCCCTCTTTCAATCTTTACATCAAGTTATTTTTCCTTATTATGCATTGATTCTCTAATAGAAAAATAATTATCCAATTACTTCGCTTCAAATAACTATTATGTTTTCTTATTCAATCAAAACTCCAATGATTGTTGATCAATAAACAATTTTTTGAAATTACACAAAATGCGCAATGAGATTGACTAAAAGACAAAATATGTAATGAAATTTAATATCTTATATGATAAAAAAATTAATTAACACAAACTCATTATAAAGCCATAATTTTCGAATTCAAAACTACAGCCCACAAAGAAAAATGTTCATTACTTCACATAACATGTTACAAAATAAGTATCATCAAAGGAGCTCAACTTCAAAAGTGATAATACACTAAGTCGTCTCTCCTCCTCCACTAATTATATGTGTTTCTCCTTTAGCCTTTGCCTCAAAATTATAATTTCGTTAAAGGAATGTTGTTCCCATGAAAATAGATCCCCTACAATGAACACATAGGAAGCTAGATCATAGCAAAGTATAACATATTTCCATTTCCTAATAAATATTTTGAAACAAAATACAAGATAAATTGTGGATTCTCTAAAAAGTGAAGAAGCTCAGGTCATGCCAAAAGTGAACTGGATTTTTTTTTCCTTAAACCATTACATATATAAAAAAGTAAAAATAATTACACAAAAAATTTGGAATACACTAAGAATAAAAAAATCCATATATGATTCCAAATATCCTATGTTTCTCATTTAAAGAGAAGAAAACAAGAACATAAGGCTTCTTATTCAAGAAACAATGTTAACTTTAACCAACACTTCTAAAATCAATGAGAATTAGATGAAACCGGTCATTTCCAGACAAATGGCTCATTGAACAAAAAAACTAGAGCTATAAGTGTTTAACGGACTAACAAAAGCTTTAATCAAACTAAACAAAAAAATTTGATCTTCATAAATACTTCAAATTCTTGACCAATATATTAGATCTAAACGTAAAAGAAATTTCATGTACTTGAATCACTATATTTTTGAATAAAGGAAATATCCCTAAATGAATTACTTATAATTTAATAGTAAGATATTATGTATGTGAAGAGATATGTTCTAGATTCATGAGACTATATCTTTCATTTCCAATAGTCAAGAAGATACTAACAATTTAATATTTAAATTTAAGACATGAATCTTAAATTAACTTACATATCTGCACATCCACCTCCACCTCCAACTCCACCTCCACTTCCACCATTTAATCATAGACCTCCATAACCACCTCCTCCTCCTCCACATCCACCCCTCCTCCTCCTCCTCCACTCGTCCACCTCCACCTCCCCCACCATCTCCTCCTCCTTCTCCTCCTCCTTGTTTTCCACCAGCACCTCCAACTCCACCTCCACCGCCACATCCTCCTCCTCCTCTTCCTCAACCACCACCACCTCCTACTCCTACTCCTCCACCACATCCTCTTTCGCCACCTCCACATCCACCTCCAGCTCTACCACCTCTGCCTCTACCTCCTCATCCACCTCCTCTACCTCTGCCTCCTCCTCCTCCTCCTCCTCCTCCAGCTCCTCATCCACAACGACCTCCACCACCTCCTCCTCTTCCTCCTCCACCTTTGCTCTGCCTCTCCCTCCTCCTCCTCCTCCTTTGCCTCCTTATTCACCACCACCTACAACTCCACCTCCACCTTATCCACCCCCTTTTCCTCCTCCTTCTCCTCCTACACCTCCACCTCCTCCACCACCTCCGTGTCCTCCTCCTCTTCCTCCTCCTCCAACTAATCCTTCACCTCCTCCCCCACCTCAACCTCCACCTACACTCTTCCTCCACTACTACTTCCACCTATACCTCCTTCTCATCCTCCTCCACCTCTACATCCACCTATAACATCACCACCTCCTACTCCACATCCACCTATTTGTCCACCACCTCCTACTCCACCACTACCTCCACCTCCACCACCTCCACCTCCACCAGCACATCCACCTCCACCTCCTCCTCCTCCTCCACCACCTCCTCCTCCTCCTCCACTTCCTACTCCTCCTCCTAATCCATATCCACGTCTACCTCCTCCTCCACCACCACCCCTTTCTCCTCCCCCTTCTCCTCCTCCTCCACAACCTCCACCTCTGCCTCCTCCTACTCCTCATCCTCCACCTCCACCTCCTCTTGCACCACCACCATCTCCACCTTCTCATCCACCACCTCAACCTCCACCAACAATGCCACCTCCTCCTCCTCCTCTTCCTCTGTCGCCACCACCTCCTCCACCTCCTCCTCAACTTCCTTCACCCCCTCCTCCTCCTCCTCCACCTTCTCATCTACCACCTCAACCTCCACCAACAATGCCACCTCCTCCTCCTCCCCTTCCTCTGTCGCCACCACCTCCTCCACCTCCTCCTCAACTGCCTTCGCCCGCTCCTCCTCCTCCTCCACCTTCGCCACCACCATCACCACCATATGCTCCTCCTCTTCATCTGCCACAACCACCACCCCCACCGCCAATGATGCCGCCTTCGCCTTTGCCTCCTCATCCTTCTCCTCCTCCTCATCCACCTCCTTTGCCTCTGCCACCTCTTCTGCCATTGTTGCCACCCCCCTCCTTGTTGTCCCATCCCCTCCACCTCCTCCTCCATTGCGTCCTCCTCCTCTTGCCCTACCTCCTCCGATGCCTCCTGCCTCGCTACTACCTCTACCTTCACCCGCATCTCCTTCTCACCACCTCCTCCTCCTCCTCCTCCTCTACTTCCATCTCCTCCTCCTCCTCCCCCACCTCCTTCTCCCCCACCTCCACCTCCACCTCCTCTACCTCCTCCACCTCCTCCTCTGCCTCTGCCTTCACCTCCACCTCCTCCTCCGCCTCTCCCTTCACCTCCACCTCATCCTCCTCCTTTGCCTCCTCCTCCTCCTATTCTTTGCCTCCTCCACCGTCACCTCTACCTCATCCTCCTCTGCCTTCGCCACCGCCTCCTCCGCTGCCTCCTCCTCCTCCGCCTCCACCTCCTCCTTCTCCTCCTCTTCGTCCTTAGAAAGCTTAAACAAAATAAATTTGCATATCATTTCATTCTTTTTATTTATAATACTTACTGAGAAAATTTATATATCAATATATACATGATAATATAACAAATAATATTTATAAAAAAATGCAATATAAATAAGTGTTATGAGCACAACAATTTAATTAGTAAAATTTAATTTAGTTTTCTAGTTTAAGTCAAATACTATTTTCGCAATTTCACGAACAAAGTTCTCATAAAGGTGATTAAAATTATGTGTGGCCACCTATGATTTCCAATATCAAAGTTGTAAGGGTGGTGAAAAACAAAAGTGAACACCGAGTAATTGAAGTGCGGTGTAGTTTAGGAGGACAACATTTTCATGTTTTATTTGGAAAAAAAATAGGTTTGACTATTTTCCACATATTCATATTTCAACATGTCTATATTTAAAAGTATTAAGAATAATTTTTATATTTAAAAATACAATTTAGAATGTTCAATTTATTTTTGTATTAAAAATTTCAAAAATATATAATGTGAGTGTCAAATTCCAATTCCAACCAGAAAAACAAAAAGCTGAATCTATGTTGAATCTATTTTCATATTAGAATATAGAAAGAAAAAAAAACCTGAGACATCAAAGTTTATCACCCACCCAAGGAACATTTCCAATCCATCATTTAACAAACCAAAAAAGAGGTGAATGTTTGCAAGAATTTCTATGTTTTTTACATCATAATTTTGGGGTTAAGTATATCAATGATTGATGTCTCCGTAACCATAAGACCAAAGTTAAGTGCAGAGGACTGATATAGTAATTGAAGACGAATCTTAGACGAGGAAGTGTTAAGACTTTTCAATGTGTGAAGAAATGTATAATGAAACACAAAAAGTATCAATATGTGAAAAGTATCAATAAGTAATTCCCATAGTTGCAGAAAAATAATTATAAACCATTGTTCAACATTTCAAATGTGCAAACAAAATTAAAATATCATTAAATTCAAAACAAATTAAAAAACCATGAAAATAAAAATCATGAGAGTTAAAAACAAATTTAAAAATCCTCGAGAATCTATAACTGACCAATTGACACATTACAAAAGCAATATAACATTTAATTGATTGTTAAAAAATAATGGATAAAGTGAACCGTTGCAAATACTATCCTCTAAACCAAAATTAAAAGATCATTAAATTGAAAACAAACATAACAATAAAAAAATCATTATTGTAAAAAGAAAAAATAGAAAAGCGTGAGAATCTATAACAGAAGAATTGACACGTTCAGAAAAGCAATATAACATTAACTATTAACTGACTCGTAAAAAATCATGGATAAAGTGGACCGTTGCAATACTATCCAATTTGCAGAAAAGCATGCAAGAAGTTTAACGGTTGCTATCTGGTTTTAAATGTGAGTAATTTAACAGTTGAAAGGACGCGGAGGAATATATATATCAACTGTTCGCATTATTTATAACGTAACCTCTTCCTCCATCTATGTATTGTTTAATTATTTATAACATTAACTATTCCTCTATCTTTGTTTTGTTGGGCATGCTTCCCTGGTTGTCTGTTACTGTAGGTAGCCTGCTTCTATGTCGACTAGACTTCTGGTGGAGCAGATCGGAGGCAACCGGATCAATCCCTTCCGACGGAGATGTTCAATGGTTAGTGATCACTTTTCTTTTCGCCTTTTGATTTCTTCAGAAGCCATTGATATCTTCATAAATAATTCAGCAATTTTAATCTCTTCATGATCGGATGTAACCGGCAACGGCAACCAGATCGTCCTTTGGAGAAGTTCAATGATTGATCACTTCTGTTTTTTCCCTCTTATTTTCTGACAAACCCTGGATTTCTTTGGAAATAGTTCAGCAATTTTAATCTCTTCATGCTTATGTCAAATTTAGTGTATAACTTTTATTTGATTGTATAACCTCTTCCTTCATTAATATTTTGTTGGGCATGTTACTATAGGTAGCCTGGGCTTCAGGTGGAGCAGATCGGAGGCAACCCTTTGGTTTTGTGAGAAGCTCTTGATTTTTTGGAAATAGGTCAGCAATTTTAATCTCTTCATGGTATAATTTTTTGATCGAAAACATTTTAGATGTAGACAATTATATGTTTGGAGAACTGAATGGAAGAAATAAGGAAATGCTGGTGGCTACAGGATTCACAAAATGATATCGAGTTACAGGTATCTATGGATGTAGCTTTTCTTTCAACAGGTTAAGTAAGTTGGATGTGACTAGTTTTGCCAACGCTGGCTCCATGTATCTATATGCTGGTTTGAATTAATTCATTTTTGGATTAATAAGGGATTTCCTCTCTGGCTTTTTAGTCATCTAATTCATCTATTGTGTAAGTTAATATTCTGTATTAGTTTTATTGTCAGCTCAACCCATCTGCCTCTTTTTAGGAATTAACCTAAGCATATTATTTCTTTATTTAATTAATATTTTTTTAATTTGTGGAGGTTTAATATGACTCTCGCTGATTTCAATGAATCCATCTAGCCTAATCATGAGCTTGGCTTGCGCGCGCAACATCCTCGGCTTCTTGATTGCAATGTCGCGTAATTTCGGGGTTTATTTGATACTTCGTCTAATGACCGGCCTAACATCCAGTAGCTTAGGTTTATCTTCCTCTGTTTTGGCAACGGAGCCCGTGGGTCCCTCCAGAACAGATCCAGTAGGCATGTCGGCCTTATACTTCTATTCCTTCGGCATAGGGTTGCCCTCGTCTCCACTCCCTCCGCCTTGTATTGCCTCTTCGTTCTGAAGGAAGCGCATCCAAGTTATACATCCCCGCTTCAGGCCACTCACAACTTCCCGCCTCACCCCCGCTCCCCGGTTTTTCAAGAAGATGAGCATCGCCCTCATTTCGAACTTGTCAACGATAATTGCCTTGAGAAAATATGTAGGCAACTCTGCAATTCCGTTAAGGAAAACGCTCAGATATAAATTGGTAACAAGATTTCCCACGTTGAGGTTCAGTCCATCGTAGACCATCGCGCAAGCCAGCCATATGCACGCCATTGCAACCATCCTCCTGCGCGTCACGGGCGCCTTGAAAACGTCCACATGGCTTCCTGATGAATCGCCAGCGTCTGTGGCAGCTTTTAGGTCCCCGTCCAAGGCCAACGAAACTCCCACTGGTATTGACTTCCGGTTCTTGGACCTCTTCTCGGGGTACCCACGGGCTGCGACATTTCCATCAAGAAGGCGAGGAGGGAGTTGTCTGCGCAAGGCAAGCTCAGGACTATGATGATTTGAGTTCGAGTTTAATAAACAGGGACTTTATAAAGTTGAAGCCTAGCCTACACCTAATATTCTTTGAAATATATTTTCCATTTTTGAAGTTGAAGCCGCATGCCTATAGAATTTCCTTTATGCTGTTGCTTCAACAGGTTAACCTGTTTTGCTTCAATTGGACGTGGAATGTTTTTTTCAAGTAAAATCGATAAGCGTTTTTTCACCTCTAATTCCATAGTTTTCTCAGTTATAATTTTTTTTAAAATAAAATCGATTAGGGTTTTTTCACCTGTAATTCCTTTGTTAAAATTCCTTTGTTTTAACAGTGATATATATACACTTGTTTAATTTATTTCGCTGTATGTTTTTTTAGTAATTTAATAGTAATTTAAGTGAGTCAAATTTTATTACATGTATTTTCATGATGAAAATATGTTGAATACCCTATAAAATTTATATTTCAATAATTCATAAATTAGATTTTGATTATAAGTATTTATATACTTTCTATATAGTTTTATTTACTAAAATAAGAAATAGGGAATTTTATTTTATTTTTTATTGATATAGAAGGTTAATTTTTTTAAATATTAATTTGTGTTAAATAAAAATCTTTTTTTAGAAAAAAAAATATTTGGGTGCTTTCACTGAAGTAAATTGTCATTTTACAATTTCTTCAACATTAATATATTTTACATGATTCTTCTTAGTTTTTATATTTTTAATAATACAATATATGAATTTTATATTAGTGATTTTATCTTTTTAAAGTGTTTTTTTTTTATCAATTTATTATTTAATTACTTAATTGAACAATTTTTTTATATATGTTTTTATTGTATTTTGAAATTTATTTTATTATAGAATTTATATTATGTAAAATATGCTTTCAATAAACATAAATTTGTATTTTGTAACTTTGATAATAAGTCCATGACTTATGTTCACTACTTTTTTATGTGAAGTTCTTTTACTTTAATGTAGGATGTATATTTGTAATATACATTGAGACTTAGCGTCTAGGTTTGGCTAGTTGAGTGTAGGTTAGGCTAGAATGGGGTGGGATAGGCTAAGCATGGCTAGGCCAAGTTAGTTTATGTTAGACTAGGCTTGAGTAGGCTACTCTAGGCAAGACTAGGATAGGTTAGTCAAGTTTAAGCTAAGATAGGCTAGGTTAGGCCAAGCTAGTTTAGGCGAGGAAAGCTTAGGTCATGCTAGTGTATGTCAAACTAGGCTAAGCTAGTTTAGGCCATGCTAGGCCAGGTTAGTTTAAGTTAGGCTAGGCTAGGCTAAGATAGGATAGGCTAGGCTAAGCTAGGCTATGTTAGGTTAGGCCCAACTAGTTTAGGCTAGATTAGGCATGTGTTAGGCTACGTTGGATAATCTAGTTTAGGATAAGTTAGGTTTGGCTAGTTTATGATAAGCTACTTAAGGTTAGGCTAGGGTAGGCTAGGCTAAGGTAGGATATGGTAGGCTACGATATGCTTGAATAGGCTTGGCTAGGCTAGGATAGGTTAGGTAGGATTAACTGGTGTAGGGTAGGGTAGGATAAGGTAGGATAGGTTAGCGTAGGCTAGGGTAGGCTAGGGTAGGTTAGGGTAGGCTAGGGTAAGGTAGGCTATGGTAAGGTAGGGTAGGGTAGGCTAGTTTGGGATAAATGTTTGACTTAGGCTAG
>APFE031484969.1:0-14791 GCA_000404065.3 Pinus taeda | reverse complement strand
TGACATATGGCTCAAAATAAACAAAATCCAGCAATTTGCGCTTGGGCCACACCTCTCCCACATTCGGTATCCCGATAGCCTCTGAAATCATCTCTGGAGATAGTATAAAATTCACCCCTGGAAGAGTGACCTGTCCATTATGAAGGTGCAAAACAACTAAACGGGCCAACTCCCTATGATGTTGAATCTGAGAAAGCCTCTCACAGAACTGAAAACATGACATGTAACGAAAACCATTCATTGCCAAAGGACAAGCCTGCGATGTTGCCAAAGAAGTAGGTTCCTGTCTCCTATGGTGACCACCTTTCTTACGAAGCCTCTGCTGTACCTCCACCTCTGTAGATGATGAATGGTCATCACCTAGCTCATAACTCTTGGTGTCTGACATGGTTTTGGGAACAAGATGAGCAAGCTGAAAGATAAATAGAACTGCTGCCTCTGCCTGCAAAATGCTGAGAAGTATGTTGTTTTCAAGGGGAAAAAATCATAAGGGAAATGTTAGGGGAGGGATTTTTTTAATAAGGAATGGGAAAATATATAAAAACAGGGATTTTTAGGGATAATTCACAAAATGCTAACATATCATCTCATCTTTCAGGAAATCATTTGCAACGAAATACTTTTATTAGGATTTTATCATAAGGGAAACTATGTATGATAGTGACCAAGGGAAAGAACATATGTTACGACAAGGGTATGGGACAACATTGTTCATTTGAGTTTTTGTCCGTTAATGAAGCAAACTCTGTTATTTGAAAGGGATTCACATACATTTGGTCATGGGGAAGGAGGGCTTTATTCACATTTTTTGTCAAAAAGGAGATTGACAACTTCAAAGGAGAAGAGGAAAAGGGAACACAAGGTTTGTGTTTGGGAAGCACAGCAACATTATTTTGTAGACCATAACCACAACTTTCTAAATATATACAGCTGCAATTTTTAATTTTTCTTTTGTTTTTTATGAATGTCATAATAGCAGCCTGCCTCTTTTTATACGCAGCAATATCTCTCTTTTCATATTTTGTCATTTTGGCATAATATTGCTATTTGTCTTTTCACATAAATTTTTTATATACTTTTTTTTTTTATTATGCTGTTGGTCCATCTAATTTGTTGGCTGTGAGAGGGTATTAGGGTTTGGGTGGAATATGAGTGGAATTAGGGTTTAGTAAAGGGATTTGGGGAGGGATAGATTTTTCTAGGAATTTTGGGATGGGAAACTTAGCATTTCTTGCAAATGAAATAAGTGAAATAAGAGATAAACATGTATCAACATTTGTGAAATTAATTTAAAAGGGAACAGGGGGGGTAAGAAGGAATTAAAACCTTGAGAAACACACAAACCCTAGCATAATTGCCTACATTATCAACAGCCAAATTCACCATTTCTTTTGCAAATCTTAAAGATAAAACCATTCAACACATCATTATTCAATCATCCCTTGGCATTATTGGTGAATTTAGAGCCTACCTGGTCGATTTGGCACTTGGGAGGGCGATTTAATCGATTTGGCAATTTTCTGGCAAACCCAGGCCGAGTGGTCGCACCCCAGGCTCGAGTGGTCGTACCCCTTCTGAAATCGCACTGTGGGAGTGGCGCTGAGTGGTCGCACCCCGCCCAACTGGTCGCACCCCAGTTTCGAGTGGTCGCTACTCAGGAAATGACCGAAATGCTGGAAATCGCCTTCCATTGCTCTCTCTTGTATTTTGCAAACTTGCAAATGCATAATGAGGCCATGAAGAGGGAAATTTAGTCTTTATAGGTCCACATTAGAAAAATTAAATCATCAAACCCACTTTCTAATGTTGTATGTTTTGACATTTAAATTAACACTGTTTTTTAAGTTTCACTTTGCCTGAAATTGATCTTTTGAGTGTTTTCACTTGGTTCTTTTTGTAGGTTGATTATCTGATGGACTCTGGTGAGGAAACCAGGGTTGTTGCCGGCATTCTGAAGATTTTTGAAAATTTTCCTTATTTTTGCAAATTTCACATGACCTTGGGTTTAAAAACAGAGTTTTTAAATCCAAGGTATAAATGAGCTGTAGCTGATGAAAAATATCAATAGAACATAATTACATACCTCCTTTTGGCTTGCTGGGGACTATTGGACTTTTGACTCATGACCTTGCAGTGATTTTGACCGAAACCCTAGACCTAGACTTGGGATTTCAAGACAAAAAATGAAACAAGTGTGACACAAGTTTATTCAAATGATATGACCTAATTCCAGCAAAGCCAAGAAGGGAACAAGACCAGTTCCTCCATCAGTGTTATGGCATGCCTAACGGGATGCAAAACTGATGCTGATGAGACACCTACATATGCATATGCAAAGAGCTTTTGATCACCGATGGAGGGCTCAAGACCGACACTAACAAGTCATAGGTTCAACATATGACAATAAACTCAAATAAGAAAGTCTTTGGATCTTTTGTGGTCAGGCCATGGAATTCAGTAAGGGAAGAAGGGCTTATATTTTTCATCTTAGTATCCCCATTGGTCTCCCTAATGGGGAAGGCACCCTCAACTCTTTCTCTATTTCCCCTATCATTTATGTTTTCAGCCATAGGTTCAGTAGGAATGGGTTCTCCTTCTTCTTCTTCCCCTGTATGTTCTTAAAATATGTCTGGTTGATCACCCAAGGGTTCCTCTAGTTCACAGCCACTGAAGAAGAGAGAAGGTTGGCTATTGGAAGCAGTGGAGGTATTTAGCAAAAATTTCCCTAAGTTATCCCTATTCCTATGAGGCATGAAAAGCAATGTTCTTGTTTTGTTTTGTGATTTTTTCAAACTTTGAAAGTGATAGCAGAATTGAAATTGCAAATTGAATGAAAACTACTGATTGAATGAAAATATTAACTACTTGATTGAAATCTAACTTGCAGAATGGAAAGGAATGCAAAGAATGCAGAATAAAAGGAAGCAAACTAAATTACTTTTGCAGAAATGAAACTAAGAGTAGAATATTCGAAATAAGAAATATAAGAAAGAAGGAAGTAATCACATAGTACTCGGAAACCTCCCCAGTAACGCCACCAAAAAGTGATGAGCACTAGTATTGCAGCAAGAATGTTGCAACTCCTGGAGCTACCAGCTTTACTGTTTCAACCCGGGGTGCGTACAAACTTGGAGGTCACAGTGCTATATACAAAAGTACAAGTGATGGTTCTACATTTTGTCACTATTCAGTTGGCGAGAGACCACTAGGGTTTCCAAGCCAAACTTCTATGGAATCAGAAGAAGCTTGATTGTTGATGAAAGAAAGAGAGATCTACTCTAGGAGAAAGCTTATCTAATGCAAATAAGAAAAATGACTAAAATCCTATGCTAAAAACACACCCTTCTCTAACTAACTGCTGATAAACTATGCTTTACAAAAATCCCAAACCAACATGTATGAAATGCTACTATCTAAAACATGGAATTTCAAGACATAAGACATCACTACTGTGCATGTAAAGGACTGAAATAAATCTATTTTGTTCTTTTTATTCTTTTTCTAGAAAGTCGAGTGTAAACCCTAATCTCTTTTGGTGATGTGGCAAGTGGTTTAGTGATGTGATGGATGGTTGGGAGGTTTATGAGATGATTGGAAGGTTTGGGAGACCCTTGTGTGACCTGGTGTGGCTTCTTAGAGGTTTCCCTTAATTTGGCCTCAAAACAGGCCACTACAGGAAAACCTACAGGATGTACTAGAAACCTACAGGATTCTCATATTTCGACAGGATAGAGCCGAGGGAAAAATAATGGTTGTTGGAGGTGATGGAAGGCTTACGCAAGGTGGTGGATGGGTGGAGTGGAGTGTGAAAATCCCCAGGATCACTCAGAACTCAATACCAAGGTTAGGAGATGGTTGGATTCGCTCAACATGCTTGGAGGAATTTCTATGTAAAATGATGAGATTTGTGAATATCTTGGTGAAAGAAAGGGATGATTAAGAATGGGTGATGTTGGGAGGTGGTTGCCTGATATGAGATCCCTTTAGATTTATGAAACACCTTCTCTACATCAAACATTTATAATTGCCACAAAGTCATGTAAACAAGAAGAATTCTAACAAGCTAGAAAAGCATAATTTAATGGACTAGCCGCCTACTTCATGCATGAAGAAAATTGGTGAACAAAATGGAATCATGGATGAGATCTGCTGAAACACTGAATATGGAAGAGATGGAAACTAAATCCCACACTTTCAAAAATGATCAAATGCTAGTTTAAGTACATTAAACTCTAAATCTTATAAAGACACGGAAATTTGTCTTTTTGGGGCTGCTTAAGTGTCTTTTCCTCAAATCGTGATCCTTGAGGGAAGAGGTGAGGCCAAGACACCCATTGATATCTTTGTGGTGCTCCTTTTATCTCTTCTACCCTACTATTGAAGTAAAGAACAAATGGAGGCAAACTAATAAACAATAATCAAATCCACAATACATTTAATGAAATACTTCAAGATACAATTTAACCATGAATCTATGAAACTAAGCTAAGCATACAGATATAATAAGAGGAGCCTTTGCTGCTAGGGTTGGGCCCTAACCCAAGAGCTTTAGCCCTCTGAGCCAATGTAGTGTTGGATCAAGAAAAAGCTCATTCTCATTATCAAAACAGAAAATTACATTAATGTCTTCCACAAATATGGAGCTCGAAAATAACTAATGGTTTTGCAACAAAAAATTGAATCCTAACGAGGCTTTAGGCCTCTCTACTTATACAACTGAAGTCTCCAATGAATTCCTTAAATCTAGGGAGGCTTGGCTCCCAAACGCAAGATGAACTAACTCTTTGTATATCACTTTCTTGGCTACCTTTTGATCTTCATGACTTGGTTGCTTGCACTCCGAACTGGTGTGATTAATGGAGGAATATTCGAGTGGGGGAGGAGTAAATGAGTAGGATTTACCTCCTACAATATCTCTCCCTTGTCCCATTCGAGTTTCAAACCTTAGTCTTGCCAAAATTCCTTGATTTTCTCTTCCAAACCTACATTCAATGAATATTAGTCCACTAGGCATAATATCTCACTTTAACTCATCTCATTAAACAAAATATAAGTAAAACATGTAATAAGTTATGAGAAGAGTTGATTTGACTAAGCTAGGAGGTGAGTTAAGGCCCATGAATTACCCAATGATGAGGCTCATCACGAGGCATGTGGATTTATTCAGACTCAATGAGGGATCAATCAACTATAATATCAATATCTCATCTCTCCTCCCTTAGGCCTTCCCATGGAGGTTTATTTATACTTCTCCAAATTAATGTTTTTAGTTGTGAAACAGTTGGGCCATGACTATAGTAGGTGAGTAACATATAAAACTCATAAAATCCACCCGAATTTCAAGCGATTATTTATTTTTTAGTGTTTTAAGACATATACACTGGTTGGGTATATACTGACCCGCGCGTACACACTTTTAACACAAGACAAAGTAGCGTATCAGAAATAAAACATTGGTTTTTAGAATTTGGACCAAGTCTAGAAAGGAGGGGTTTCCCTAGGCCATAACCAATGCATAAGATCTACCAAGAGTAGTAAATGGTGATATAATAGATTCCCCCTAATATATGAGGTCAGAAGGGGTACATGATGGCTGAAATTTATTAAGTGCACGAAAGGAATCATGTCGAGACTAAAAAGGAGTTCACCAGAATTCAGCCTACCAAGCCAGTGAAAGAGATCAGAAAGAAATTGTTGTCTGAGGCAGGCATACCCATGCTTAGAGATAATAAAACATGTACGCATGTCAAGTACAAAAGCGGATCCAATACACATACTAGTATAAAGGAACTGAAAATACATGGTGGATCATCTGACCATATCTAGATAAGTACATGTCTCAATATCACATATAATGAACTGATCAATGACATTGAAGTAGGAAGCTGATCATTGAAGTCATAAAGCTAATCCAAAAAAAGTACCAAGTCAAAAGGTGGAACAAATGATACTACACTACAAAGCGGGTGCCAACATATAGGATGTCACTGTAAGGAACTGCAACATATAAGGTGGATGGTGTCAACTAGCTGAAACAGGAGTAACTGACAAATGAACCAAGAAATCCTGATGCAAACTCAAGGTCTTCACTGACTGTCGTTGTACATTTCTACACAATGGGAATAAATGACTTGAAGTTGACCATGTGAGAAATCATTTGATTACCGGTCATTGATGTATACCATTAACAAACACAAGACTACTCACCAATAATGATGATGAGAGTCTAGGTAGCCAATACAATCTAACAAGTGAAAATAAATGAGATGTAGTCAAACACTTGGAAGAATCTGTCAATCAAAAGACAATGATGTTTTCCCATAGTCGATAGCGAAGGAGTCTACCACTGATGACTGCAAACCATAAGGTACTGCCAAATGGACTCTAGATCTTGTTCCCATAGCAATGAGTTGAAGTTGATGGGAAAATATCTGCTAGAAGGAAGGCATTAAGGCATCCTTCATCAATCCAGCACGAGTGTAACCCGTAGGCCAATTATGTGGAAGGAATCAGATGAATAAAGATGTAGTAACCCAACTGAAGCATGTTTTTGGTGTACAAAACATGTAGCTAGCGCATGAAATAAACCCTCTAAATCAACCAATAATGAAAGCTAACACAGAAGTGAGGAATCCACCAATAAGGTCAAATGGAAACTAAGGTACTACATGAATCCCAATGTGTGATAATGAAAGATGACCTCGAACACAAGGGAATCCACTAAGTCAAAGACCCATGATATTGATCGATGTTGAGTATAAGGTAACCTATCAATAATGAAAATAGGGCCAAGGTGTGGCTCTAGTTCTTCTCGCAGAGCAAATTGTTGTAGTGGATAAGAGCAAGACCCAACAACAAGAAGTCAATGGAGACCTTCTCAAACCAGCATGAGCAAAGGACCAAATAGATGATGTGATAATGAACATGACTCTAACAACTAGGGATGGATGACTGAAAAAAAAGGTCAAGGGTCACCACAAAGAGGCCAACTCATGTTTACTTCCCTTGAACAAAAGCGCGACTCAAATGTGACTACATGGAAACATATGATAACTTTGTATAAGTTTGTCATGCAGGAGTCATAAGAAAACTATGCAGATGACTGGAAGAGATAACCAATCAAAGGAGTACTAACTCAATAACAAGGTTAAGGTTCTCCTAACTCAAACTAAAGCCCATCCCAATGGAGGAAAGACTTATTTTTTGAGTGCTTTGTTCAAGGGTGACACAACTGACTCTAATTGCCATCAATTATGTAAATAATGTCTCGTTCCAACTCTTTTTGGGATATATAACTTTTTTTGTCTTTTTCATATTCATGAAGCCTAAAAAATTATAAAAGAATGCTATATTACAGTGGAAAGAACGAGCATCCAAATACAGATGTGCTAGTTCCTGGGAGGGGAAAATTCCTATGCTCAATGCAAGGAGATGAAACTAGTCAATGAAACTCAAAGGAATGTTCTCTCCACGGGTAAAAATGTGTGTCAAGTTGCAGAGGCTAAGTGATTGCAAGGTTCATTTTGCAGAAGACATGGTCAAAAGTTGGCTTAAACATGAGTCTAAGTGAAGCTGACTCAAGGTGAAATGGTACAAATGGTCAACATGCAATGCAACATTACATCTCAACACAAAGGAGCCTCTATGGTATAAAGCCAAAACATAGCGAAGAAGAAAGAGAATGTGTCTCGAATGCACAAGTCATGGTGGGACTAAAAAGCACTCCCGAACCTACTCAATATAGCAACACAGGCGATATATGCTAGCGAAGATCTAACTAATATGCCCATGTAAAGGTTGGATCTACTAGCATATCATGATTTTATAAGTCATCTATTTAAAATGGTTTGTGAATCAAGACATGATGGGGTTGACCCTATGGAAAAAATATCACAGTATGGAGGCTAGCATGAAAAATGCAGTGCAAAGTGATATTCCCTAACCTATATGCCAGTAAGAGAGAAATACATGCCATGATGGGTCTGCAGTCAGGAACTGAAGCAATTTTTCAAAAAATCTACAAAGTATCCTGTAGAAATAACCTATGCCAACATTCCAAGCCAATAGGTCAAAAAGTCCACAAAAGAAAAATCAACTTTAGAAAAAATAATTTTCATTTTTCAACCTATATAAGGACTTTTGAACTCACAATTTCTCATTTTTGTTTTGAGCAATTGGGTGAAGGAGTTGTCGATAAAAAACCAAGCGAGCTTCCTCCATCAAATTCAACCATTCAAACTGCTCCAAATCTTTCGAGAAACATTCTAATTGAACATTTTATAAGTTTTAATGATTTTTATTTGTTTTATCATAAATTTAACTGTAAGGAATCATTTAAAAAAAAAATCTCTACGTACACGCGGCTTGGATACATGTGACCCACATATAAGAAATCCCTATACACATCTGTGTTAATAACAAACTCGCGTGTGTCAGATTCAGAATTAAAAAAATGGTTTTAATGAATCAAAACATCATTTTTTGTAGGATGTCAATTACTTGGCATGAAAGAGAGCATAGTGCAATTCATAATCAAGTAATGGAGGATCAAAGTCCATTAGATGCCTTACGAGGATGCATATTGTTAAAATTCTTCAAAATGTCGAATATGAAGGAAAATACCAGATTGCTTGAGTTATTAATCCACTACTGGAGTGCAGAAGAAGATGCTTTTGTGATTGACCAGATGCCCCTAAGGATTGAAATAGAGGATATCTATTTCATTATGATTTTTTCCTTTGGTGGGAACAACAGGTCATCGCACTTGAAGACTACCTTTAGGTTGGAATGGATTTCCGAGGAGATACGGGTCTAGTGTTTCCACCAGACATAGCATGGGGTGCCATAGGTAAAAATTATTTTTAATTTTTTAATTTTAAGATTTTTTTTGGATTTTTTAAGTATAAATGAACTAAAAAATCCTTTTGATGAGACAGAACACTTACAAAATTATTGATCATGACAGAGATGTTGGACTAGTGGGACCTGATGGTCTTCCTTGACACAAGCATCATGGAAGAGATGCCTAAGGGGCTGCAACAGAGATTGAGAGGACCCTCCATGCAGTCAAGAGAAACATGGTGAGGTTAACTCACCAAGTACCCATGGTGGCCATAGAGGACCTACCAAAGGAGATGCAACGACGTGTGATGGGAGTACCACAGGATTGGGTGCGACTATTTTGGCGGGTGACCTATTGAGTTCCAAAACTGCCTCTCTCTTAAGCAACTTTCTCATCCTTCTTCCTTTGCTTTTCCATGAAAAATGCATCCTTAATCATCAAAAGCCATTACACATTGCCTCAAGGAGTATATTTCAGTGATTTACAAGTTATATTGTTATGTTTGTTATTTGAATAGGTTTTTGTCTTTCAGCTACGGAACGCAGCCACATTCCATAGCTAACCAGCTATTCCATATCCATATCCATGCTTTTGTAGGTTATAGGTGTCAAGAGAAGAAAATGGCCACATGGGTAGCATTAAAAATGTTAGAGCATGGATTGCATCCTATCCATTTTGCCAAGATCGATGTGGAGGACTCCGGTCAAAGGGAAGTCAACTAAAGAAACCCATGGCAAGTAGGACTCTGTTTTTACACAATTATCAGTGATGGATCCAAGCAGTCTCTTGAAGCCAAGGACCTCATCCGCCACCTGCACAAACAGAATCCAACAACCATTATTAGAAGATTTATGTTTCAAGGCAATTGAAGACAAGAATTCCGCACACAATACCTGTCTACGTATTTTGCTATAGCTAATTTTTGTCTTCAAATAGTTGTATATTTTTCCTATAAATACCAGCGTGTAGAACGTAGAACAAGTTCAAGTTTTTGCTTATGTAATAGTGAAAATTTCCGCTTTGTAGTGTGAAAAACTCAGTGCTCTATTTTAATATAAAAACTCTATTTTCAATGGATACCTGAAGCGCTTGTGAAGTGTTGATTCCGTGTTCATAATCCGAGAACTTACAGAGGGCCCCTACATGGTCAAGGGTACATGTTTTTATTTCTATTTGTCTTTTTTTTTAGTTTAATTGTAAATTCATTGTTTTCTTCATCATGTTCATAATCGTTTTCTAACTCTGTGTATCATGCAACTTATGTCATTTTTCACTAACTTAGAGTAGTTATTTTCCATCATAGAATAGTCCTTTGGTTTTCATTGCTTTTTAGTTTCTTAACTGTAGCTTTAAGTTGATCGCAGTAGCATAAATTGATTTATTTCATCTGTTGTTCCTTAGCTTCTAGATTTTAAATTAAGTTGTTCAATGCCATTTTCTTATTAGTGTAATCACTCATGATATAAATGAATGTTTCAAAAAGCCTTTCAGTTGAAGGTTAATCCTAAAACTAAGTGATGAAATGTTACATTTATGAATGAGTCTTTCATTACAAAATTTGTTCATTAGTTTTTGAGTTAAGTTGGTCAATGCTATTTTCTTATTAGTTTAGTAACTCATGATATAAATGGATATTTCCAAAAACCCTTTCAGTTGAAGGTTAATCCTAAAACTAAGTGGTGAAATGTTTTAATTATGAATGAGTATTTCCTTGCATTTTCATGTTTACTTTTCTTAGAATGATGAAGAATGAAATCTCTCAAGTTGTTATCATAAGGAGGTAGTTCTCCTTGAATTATGTAGCAAAGTGAAAACAATACTTCATTTAGCCTTGCTTTCAAAATAGAATAGTTGCAATTTCATTTTTACTTAGTTCAGCTACAATTTCATCTTTAGTAGTTCATTAAGCTTTAATTCTGCAAATAGATTAGACAGTAGAGGTAATCTTATTTCCAGTATTTCATTTTTGGTTTGTCACAGACAACTGCAATCTCATTTTCTCATTTAAGCTTTGGTTTTGTGGTTATTAGTTTTAAGTCCTTTCAGTTCATGTTTTGGAAACTATCATAACAACAAGAAGAGAAGCCCTGTTTTCATTTTCTTGTTTACAAACTCTACTTCCAAATTTGACCTAAAAGCACTTTTAGCTATCATTTCATTTCTCTAGGTTCTTAGCAGCAGTAGATTAAGATTTTGTAGATTACATTACAGAACATTAGGAATTAAAAGAGAAAAACCCCAAAACAAACATAAACTCAAAAATAGTGAGGTAAGAAAGGGTCATCTAGCACATATAGTGCACTACACTTCATCACTTTACGATACTTAGATTGATAATTTATGTAGCAATTTAGGACACTAAATTGACTGAACATTTTGGTGCCATTGTTGGAGAAGTTTAACTAGGTAGCCTTATCTCTTACGTTCATAAAAAAAAAAATCAAAAACAACAAAACAAAACAATGACATGCATAGAGAAAGAGATTCTAGGGGTAGGTTTATAACTAGGGGTAGAAGTTTGATTCCTACAACTCCACCTACTCCACCAAGAGTTAGGAAGGACACACCTCCACCCTAGACTCATACTCCCAGCCATAGGATTCCTAGGAAGGGGCAGAAATTCAATCAGAAGATTCTCCTACATCATCCACCAAAATAGTCTTAGGAGAGAAGACCTTTTTCACTTCCATAGGGGAGCCTATTGTAGTTGAGGAAGTAGGAATACCTAGTGAAGAAGAACAAGCAGAAGCTCTCTCCCATAATCCATTAATAGATGAACTAGAGGATTATGGAGAAACTATAATGGCAGAAGAAGAGCAAGATGGAGAATTCTCACTGTTTGGAGGGGGTAGAGGGAGAGGTAGAGGAAACAATGGAGGAGGTAGATGTAACAATGGAGGAGGTGGAGGAAATAGGGAAATAGATAACTCATTTGGATTCCCTATAGTAGATGAGGAAACACATACCACAATGAAAAACATTTCACCATCTATCCTCCCAAACTTTTATGGGTTGAGAAGTGAGGACCCTGAAACATTTCTGTTTGAGTTTGAAGTCTTGTACAGAACCTATGACTATCTAGAAGACTCTAGAAAACTCAAATTGTTCCCTCAACACTAAAAGGGGCTACTTTGAAATGGTTTATGGGGTTAGTCACTCAATCCATTAGAACTTGGAATGACATGAAATAGGCATTTTTGGATAGATACTCGGATTATTGTATGCCTACCAATCATAAGGATGAGGTGTTCAAAATGATGCAAAAGGAAGATGAAAAATTAGACGATTTTCTTGAGAGATTCAACTACAATTTGAAAAGAGAAAAAATGAACAATTTAGATGAAGAAACCTTTAAATCTCTTTTGTTAAAGGTCATTAGAGATGAATGGATAGATATCCTTAACATGATGGGGAAGGGAGACATCTCTCAACTTCCATTGAGTGATATAGTAGAACTATGTGTTCACCTCTTAAGGGGGAAATCTAAAATTGGGAAAGGACTAAGAGATCCTTCTCTTGTTAGAGCAAACAGATCTACAATCGGATCTATAAGTAGGGCAGAAATTGGCAATATGCTTGATGAGTTTAAAACTGATATTTTAAGGAGCCTTAGTGAGCATCTAGACACCCTCAATATCTAAAACAAGAAAAAAATAGAGGTTGATGCTTTAGCCATATTTTGTCCAAAATGCAGAAAGAAACATGCTCTAAGGGAATGCCCTTTAGATGAAAAAATTGTAGAAACTTGTATGATTTGTTCAGAAATTCATGAGACCAAGGATTGTCCTTCAATCCCAGGTCTTAAGGCTGTCTTTCAAGAGGAAACAGTCCCAAATCCTATCGAATCTCCTTGTTTTGTTGCAAGAAGACCTTGGCAAGGGTAACAAAATCAAGGATTTAACAATCCAATGTATTTTTAGCCCCCACAAAACTGGAATTCTTGGCAACAACCTTGGCCTCAACCTCAATCTCAGTATCAATCTCAACAATGGGCACAAGGGGTACAAAATCCTTATAGGAGATTTGCTCAATATTATCAATATCCTCCATCTTATCAGAGCTATCTTCCCCCACAAAATCAACAGCAAAATCAGCAACTACAACTTCTAAATCAAAGCCCTCACCTTTCATTGCCATTTCCACAACAACCTACACAACAAAGTCAAAATCCTCAACTCTTACTTCCATTTCAACAAAAACCAAATCAACTACGAGCCCAACCATTTCCAAACCCCAATAATAAAAACCCTCAGAATGCTTACATGGTAGAAGGACAACAATTTCCTACTTACATGATTGCTCCTCTAGATCTTAATGACGTTCAACTTAGATCTGGTAGGATATTAGAAAAGGAAAAACCTTCTATAGATATTCAAGAACAAGACACTTCTAAGGAGGATTCTCTGAAAGTCGATAAAAGTTTTGAGGGAACATCCCTCCAAAACCAAAACATTGAAAAAGGAAAACAAAAAGAGTCAATAAACACAACTCCTATAATTGAGCAACCAACATCTACTTCTACACCTCCTTTTCCTGAGAGATTACAAATTGATAGGGGAGTGGAAAAACATATCTTATTGCCTAATTATGACCTCCTAGATGAATTTAAGAATGTTTGTATCAAGATTCCTTTGTTACAAGCCATTAGAGAAATTCCAATTCTAGCAAAGACAATAAAGGAGTTAAACATCAAAATACTAGGAAGAAAGCCAAGAGAAACATAAAGAATTCACCTGGTAGGAAAGATATCAGATATCATGATGGGAAAGATTGCCATGCAGAAATATGTGGATCCAGGAAGTCCAATTGTCAAGACACACATAAATGGGATTGAAATTCCAAACACATTGATTGACTTAGGGGCATTAATAAACATTATGAGTAGACAGACTATGGGGCAGCTTAAACTTCCTAACCTTCTTTACATACCTACCTTACTGCAACTTGCAGATAGATCAATAATCAAACTATATGGTGTGCTAGAAGGCATTTCAATCTCCTTAGATTCTTGGGAATATCCTGTTGATTTCATGATTTTAACTCCCAAGAATAATCTAGGAGGACACCCATTCATCCTAGGAAGACCTTGGCTGGCCACAGCTAATGCTTTTATTAGTTGTAGATCTGGTGACATATACATTTATGATGGTAATTCAACAAAGAAATTTACCTTGTATCCTGCAGCAAAAGAAATCATAGAAATAGTTGACAAGGAATGGATCGATGATGAAGATGTTATTCAGCCTATCTTTACTATATCAGAAATTAGTGAAAGTCAAATTTTCAACACATTGGAAAATATTGAAACATCTTCAGAATATGATCATGCACAATTCCAGGAAAAATCTAATATTGAATACTTGTCATCTAGGCAAATGTCTCTTTACTCTATGGAAGAGTTTGGTAGCTCTACAATTGAAATTTTTCCAGGTAGGACATTGAATGTAAACAAAAACTTGGAGAAACTACAACAAGAAGAGCTAATTAAAATATTACAAAAACATTCTGCTACATTTGCATGGGATTATACTGACATGAAAGGTATTGATCCTAAGACTTGTATCAATCATATCTATATTGAGGAAAACAGTAGACCAATCATACAACCTCAAAGAATAATGAATCCAAATCTTAGGAAGATTGTGGAAGAAGAGCTCCAAAAATTACTCAATGTAAACTTCATTTACCCAATCTTAGATAGCCAATGGGTTTCTCCTTTGGTAATTGTGCCTAAAAAGAATGGTAAATGGAGGGTGTGCATTGATTACAAAGAATTGAATAAAGCAACCTTGAAAGATCACTTTCCTTTGCCCTTTATAGATAAGGTATTAGATACATTAGCAGGTAAAGTATTTCTCATTCTTGGATGGTTTTAGTAGTTATAATCAAATTCATGTAGCACTTGAGGATCAAGATAGAATCACATTTACTTGTCCATGGGTAACTTTT
>APFE031484968.1:0-12511 GCA_000404065.3 Pinus taeda | reverse complement strand
TTCTCTACCTAGCTACTGATCTGCCAAGATTAAACAGTTTGGACAGATTTCTTTCTCTATTCTACAACATAAAAATTGAAAACATGGCATGATCCAGTTTAGACTGTTGGATCATCCATAAAAAAAATTTGTGAACATGCAGGCCTATATACACCTTCTCTTTTCTTGCAAATATGGAACCTTTGTAACAGCAAAAATGGAGCATATTTGGCCCTTATATTTACCAATCATGAAATATGAAACCTATTGGTATAGGTATCGAACAGTGGCTCCACATGGGGATGGTTTTTCTTCTTGAAAGACCAAGAACAGCAGGTCAGATTGCCTTAGATTTTGACTGTGTTACCAACCTTTTCAGATTTGCTGCTTTGACATGCTATATTGTGTTAATCTCCTTGGTGAATTCTGATTTTATTCACCTACTGCTGCTAGCTATCAGAAAACTGTAAGACATTATGCTTTTTACATGTCTGAAAAATATATACATCTGCATATGTACAAAGGGAAACTCAGACTGCAATTATGGGTGATATTCAAAATAGTGCTTTAGCATCCTGCCATTCACAGGACCTTCATCCAAATCAGTTTCATTGAGGCTTTTGAGGAAATAAGAATTGTTTCCTTGTATTGCTTGGATAGCAAATGGTCCTCTCCAAAGGGAGTCAAATTTTCCATGTTTTCCCTTGTCTTCTCTTCTGGAATCCCACTTGAGGACTTTGTCACCGATGTTGAAGTCTTCTGCTTTAGTCCTTTGGTCAAAGGCCTTCTTCAGCTTTTCTTGTAAGACTTGAACTCTGTTGAAAACTTGATCTCTGGTTTGCTGCAAACATATGATTTGATTTATTCTTCTCTGCATATCATTAGGCTTAGCTTGGCTCTCCTGGAGTATCTTCATAGCAGGGATCCCTAGTGATGAGGGGAACTTGGCTTCTAATCCATAGACTAACTCAAATGGGCTGACCCCAATTGATCTTTTAGTTGTTAATCTGTCTGCCCATAAGGCGTTGACAAGTTTTTTATGCCAATTCTTCTTGTTCTCTTCCAGCACCTTCTTTATCATGTTTACCAAGCTCTTGTTTGATGATTCTGCCATGCCATTTCCTTGGGGATAATATGCAGTAGAATGGCCCAAAGTAATGTGAAATTTGTGACAGAAGCTGACCATCTTTTTAGATCTGAAAGCAGCAGCATTGTCTGTTATTATTTTGTCCGGGCATCCAAATCTAGCAAGGATATTTGTCTCCAAAAATTGTATAATGGTGGAGTCATTTGCTTGTCTGCATGGGATTGCTTCAATCCACTTTGTGAAGTAGTCTGTTGCTGTTAGAATCCACCTATGCTGACCTGAAGACGAGGGATTGATTTCTCCAATGAAATCCAAGCCCCATTGCTGAAAAGGTCTCTCTGTTGCAATCGGCCTTAGGGGTAGCGGCAGCAACTGTCTCTTACCTTCAAACACTTGACATTTATGACATGCAGTAGTAAATCTCTTGACATCAGAAAAAATAGTGGGCCAGTAGTATCCAGCTCTTAGTATCTTGTTCACAGTGGATTTCCAGTATAGATGCCCACCACAGTCTCCTGCATGAAACTCTTCCATGATTTTGTTGGCTTCACTTTCAATCAAACAATTCAGCAAGATGCCCTCATGATTCCTCTACAGCAGATTTTCTTCCATGACACAGAATTTTAAAGCTTTCATTTTTACAAACCTACACTTAGTTCTAGACAGTCCTAGGGGAGCACACAGGTTTTACAACACATAGCAGATATCAGAATACCAAGGGGATTGCTCAAAGGCTACATTGATCTTTGGAGTTGCCAGCTCCTGTTCACTGTCTAGTTGGTTAATGTCTAGGGCTTGGAAATTTGTTTCAGACATCAATTTGGCTAGGCCCTGCCCTTTTATGAGTTTCGTAGGTTTTATTTCTATGTCAAATTCCAAAATATTTGCTATCCACTTGCCTCTTCTGCCTTCCAAGTTCTCTTGTGTAAGTATATCTTTGACAATTGGGCTTGGCACATAGGCAATTACATGGGAATAGAGGATATAAATCCTAAAGTCTTTAATAGCTTTGACTAGGGCATAGGCTTGTTTTTCCATAATCTGATATTTGAGGGGTGCATCTCTTAGAGCTTTACTAAAGAAAGCTATGGGTTTTTCATTTCCTAGATCATCTTTCTGTAGCAAAACTGCAGCAATAGTGTGTTCTGAAGCAAAGGAGAATATGATGAAGTCTCTATCAAACTGAGGGCTAGTTAGGACAGGGGTTTGGGTAAGAGCAAATTTGATACTTTCAAAGGCTTGTTTAGCATCCACTGTCCATTTAACTTTGGAATCCTTTTTCAGCATGTTGTTAAGAAATCTGCTAAGCTCGACTAAGTTTGGGATGAATCTTCTCAAAAAGTTGATTTTCCCCAAAAAGGCTTGTAATTATTTTACATTCCTGGGATGGGGCATATGTTGGATGGCTTGGATTCTGTCTGGGTCAATTCTAATACCATCTTTGGAGATAATATGACCCAGTAGTTTTCCTTCTTCTAGACCAAAAATGGATTTCTTGGGATTCAGAGATATTCCATATTTCCTGCATGTTATGAATATCTGTCTCAAATGTTTTAAATGGTCTTTGTCAAATTTTGAAAAAGGTGTAAGATCATCCAAATAGATAACTAGGAAGTCATGAATTTCTTTAGCAAAAGCAATATCCATTGCTCTTTGGAAAGTGGCCCCTGCATTTTTTAAGCCAAAAGGCATTTTGACATATTTAAAGGTTCCCCATGGGGTAGTGAATGCAGTTTTGTCCTGGTCATCAGGATGGACTAGAATCTGGTTGAAGCCTGAAAAGCCATCAAGCAAAGAGATTCTTGATGCCCCTACCACTCTCTACAGGATGTGATCCATTTTTGGTAGGGGGTAGTTATCTTTTAGTGATACTTGGTTGAGGTTTCTTAAATCGACACAGAGCCTAATTTCCCCAGTTTTCTTCCTTGTGGGAACCAGATTTGAAATCCAATCAGAAAATCTAATTGGTGCTATGATGCCTGCTTTGAACGTTTTTTGCACCTCCTGTTCCATTGCTGGGAGGAGCATAGGGTTAATCCTCCTGAGTTTTTGTTTAAAGGGTTTCTGATTTGGCTGTAATGGAATGGTGTGCTGAATCACAGAAGTATCATAGGATTTAAGGTCCTCATAACTCCATGCAAACACATCTTGAAACTCCTTAAAAAGGTCAATGTATTTGGGCTTTTGGTCAGGTGGTAATGCAGCAGACAATTTTATAATTTTAGGCTGTTGGACTGTCCCTATGTTATGTTCTTCAATGGTAGTATTTAGGGGTTCAAATTTTGGTTTATTGGGGACATCATTAGAATCAAAGATGTCTTCCAATGGAGCTAAGCCTATGGGCAGAAAATTGTTCTTTAACTGTATCACCTCAGTTTCATCCTCAGGTGTCTCTTCATGTTCAATCTGTTGGATCTCTTGAACGTTGTACTGGTTGAAAATTGTAGGGTGTAGCATTTGATTGGCTGTTTTGGGTGAGAGCACCTAACTGTTATGTTCACTGTGTATTTGTGATTGATTTTCTGACTGAAGTATTTGTGATTGACTTGCTGGCTCTGTGTCTATTTTCAGACCTGAAAATTCTTCTTGTGAATTCAGAAAGTTTTTGATTTGTGTATCATTGTCAAATACTTGCCAGTCCTTTATGTTATTTGGGACTGATGGCCTGTGTTTTACCTCAGCTGTGAAACTGTGATGGGGGTCAAAGGGTAGCTTGCAAGTACTTGCAAACATGGCTAGGCTATGAGCGTGCAGGTTCTGAGCCCTAGAAACTTTGGTGATCTGAAACTCAGCAAGAGACTTAAGTAGCTCAGTAGCCACAGCTCTGTAAGATCTGAGTCTATTGTCTTTTGTAACAAAATTTCCCTTGACTTGTTGGATGACCAAGTCCGAATCCCCTAGGATTGATACTCTTGTAACTTGTAGGGTTTGTACCAACTTGAGGCCTAGTAGGAAGGCCTCGTATTCAGCCATATTGTTGGTACATCTGAAGTTTAGTCTGTAGGCTCTACCTTCTGCATAGCTGCTTTCTTTGTTATGCACCCACACTCCTGCTCCTGCCCCAAGCTTGTTGACCGACCCATCAAATTCTAGGAACCATAGAGTTTCCTTTTCCAAGGGATTTTGAATAATGTCTGTGTGGCAAGGATTTGTGAGTTGGAGGATAGGCTGATTTTTTGGTGTAGTTTTTAAGGGATTCCTTTTGCTTGGTGGGGTTATTTTGTTTTCTTGAGGAGGCAATTTTTCATTATCCTGTTTAAGTATTGTGGTTTCACAGTTGTTTGTTTTGTGGTCTTGAATATTCGCATTGTTTGGTTCAGCCAGTGTTTGTATATCAGGATCTTTTTGTTCAGCAGGTTGATTTGTTTTAATTATCTGGACTTCTTCATTGTTGTTGTTGCCTATATTGTCATTGAAAAGGATGTATGAGTCTATGTCAGAGTGGACAGCATATATGGGAAAGTTTTGAGGCTTCTTTGTGCTACTGACCATGTATTTCATTAATGACTCTCTATACAATCTCTTGGGTTGACCAAAGACTGTGATAGTAGCATAAGACATGTCTAGTTGAAGAGACCCCTGAAGTTTAGTTCCCCATGATCTTGACAGTAACATTCCATATTTGGGTGGAATATCAGCAACAACTACATCCATTAGGATTGTTTTGTTTGGATATTGGACTAAGGATACACATAAGTCCTTTATCAAGCCTAGACACTTGACCTGACTAGAATCAAATGAAAAAAGGTCCTTGTATGGTCTAGTAATATCCAAATTCAACCTTTCCATTACAGATTTTGGCATTAAGTTATGAGATGCACCTGAATCAAACATTGCATTGTGTAATATTTTGTCATGCACATGCAGGCTGACATAGAAGGGTAGGATTCCTGAGCCTGCTAATTTTCCATCAACTTCAGGGCCAAAGAGCAATTCAGGGGTGTCATCCAACACATTGACATTGTCCACATTATCTTTGTTTTTGTTGTGAGTGAGTTGGAGAGATCTTTGAATTTGCTGTTTGTAAATGTCATTTTTGGCTAGCTCTGCCAGAGGTATGGCTATTTTCAGTTTACCAATTTCAGTTTCTAAGTCAAAGGGTTTTTCAGTTTGTGTTTTAACAACATGAGCGAGCCTCCTTTCTCTGTCTGGTGAAGTTTCCTCTTGATTTTGGGGTTTTTGCTTGTTGATCAGCTCTAGAGGCCCTTTGCTTGGGTTGGAATATTCACATGATGTAGCTGGTGAATTTGGTGTTTGTTTTGTGATATCTTCAATAATTATTTCTCTTGTGGGTGAATCAGTTGTATTCATTGGTTCGGTTACTATGGCACTTTTGGGCTGTAGTTTGTCTTTGGTTTTCTCAGGTTGTGATACATTTACAGTCCTGCTCCTTAGTTTGTATTGTTTATGAATCTCATAAACAGCAGTGTCATAGCCTTGTTTGAAATCAAATGATTCCCCTGATTTTGTCTGAAATTGTTTGGTATCTTCTTCATCATAATCCTCTTGGCTCAAATAGACTTGGTGCTTATTATCAAGGCCCATTAGGTGGATATGAGTGTCCTCCGCTTGTTCCTCTAATGTGGAAGTCTCAGCATAGTTTTCTTGAAATGGTGGTCTTATTTCAGGATCATTGTTGACTTTGCTCCCACTAGGGTTTTGGTTCCTCCTAAAGTTTGGAGTCCTGCTAGGGTTGTTTGGTGGTGCTTCCCATGAAGATTTTCTTTCCACATATTCTACCCTATCACCTAACCTTTTCATACCAGAAATTATTGCATCCAGCTTCTGGTCTAAGGCTGAGGGTTCTTCCTTAAAGGCAACTCTCTTTTCTGTTTTAGCCCTATTCCTCTTAGCAATCAGGTTTGCTTCAACTGTTACAGCAACTCTCTGAGCTTCTTCGAGGGTTTGAGGGGCTCTTTCTTTTAATTGATAAGCCATATCTGGGTCAAATCCATCTGGAAATTTGTATAAGGCTAAATCTGGGGGAGGTCTTAGATTTTGAGGTATAGCATTGTAGACATTATTGAACCTAGCACAGTATTCCAAAACTGTCTCTTGAGGGCCTCTTTTAATCATATCATATTCCCCAAGTATATGTAAAGGGTCCTTCTTCTTCTCCCACCTATTTGTGAAGGATTGGTAAAGTTCATCAGGGGTTGTGATGCTGTTTGCAGGAAGTGATCTGAACCATGTTCGCACATCCCCTGTTAAGCTTTGGACAAATATTCTCATCCTCACTGTTTCATCATCTATCTCATAATTTTTGAAATGATCTTGCATTCTCTTGGCGTGCTGTATAGCTGAGTAAGGGCCAGTGGAGTCAAAGTATGAGATTTTAGCTTGATAATCTTGAGGTAAGGCCACTGGATTGGCAGGTAGTTGCAGAGGTGCATATCTGGCCATGTTTAGTAGATTTTGGGGGTTGACTAGGACAACTGGGACAAGAGGGATAGTAGGTATCACAGGGGTGATGGGTATAGAGGGTGTAACAGTGTGGGATAAGATAATGTGTACAGGAGAAGAAGGGATGGGTGGGGAACTTTGAGATGTTGATGGGGAGCTAGGTGAGTTAGGGGTGGAATGAACTAGGACTTTGATAGGAGTGGGGATTGGGTTAGGATGCTCAGACTGTTGGCTAATGTCTGCAAGTTGTTCTTGTTTTTGCTGGTTCCTAACAAACTTGGGGATTGTATTGGGGTTTTGGAAGATGGAAGGGGGATTGGGATTAGGATTGGCCCTAGTATGACGAAAATTCTTCTTGGGAGCCAGCTTCTGAGCTATTCCTTTTGGATTTTATAAAAACTTTTGTATAGCACAGGGTACAACAAGGGCTGGTCAGGATTTTTGGAAGGATTGTAAGCATCTGTGTTAGGTATAATATCTGAATCAACTCTACCTTCAAGCTGCAGATGTTTATATGGGAGCAGTTTTGAAAGCTTCTTGACTGATTTTTAGACTTTAGATCCTAACGTCCCCAGTGGAGTCGCCATTTATGTTAACACCCAGGTTGTTCTCTTTGACTCCTAAGAGAATACGGCCGGGGTAACCACTAACCAATCTTTGGGCTACAGCTTGTAGCCCAGTTGTAACCAGAGAGGGCTCTCTCTATTAGGTTTGTCACTGCTTTTAGTGAAGTTTTTAGGCTAGTTATCAAGTGAATTTTTGGTTGTTTTTGTGTTTGGTTGGGAGGATGCTTCTGATAGCTTGTAATGTCTGTTTTCAGGTGAAACTAATCCATTGGGCAATGGGGTCTAGGACTATTGTTCCCTTGAGGGATTGACTGAAGTGTGGAGGTAAATACAGGGCCTGTATGTATCCTATGAAACAAAGTATAAAGATTGAGAGCGGAATGGAAACAACTTAGGAAAAAGCAATGAAGAATTTTTTACTTAAGCTGACTGGTGTGAAAGAGGTCTGTTATCTAGGAGCAATTTCTTGAATTCCTGAAATAACATGCTCTAGTGATGATACAGTATCAAAGGTAGCACTGAAGAATTACTCTTTAAATACCATGACTGAAGAAAACATATAAAACAGCTAGGATTGAACTCAGGGTAAACGAAGATTAAATCCTGGGTTATTCTTTTTCTTGGCTATTCAAAGATTGAATATACGTGGGAAACATGAGATATACAAGAAAGTATGACAAACATAATTGTAACATAAAGGAATAAGGAAACTTATTGAGCCATGGAATACACAGGAATCCTGCAACTTTAGGCCACACACCAGCCAGTCACCATGAGAGACAATATCTGAAGAAATCCCATTGTTCTTTGTATTAGCTGTCTGAATCTTTACAATATGAGAATAACAGAAGAGAAAACGAGAGCTTCTTTACATCCGGAGTCCAACCCCTCCTAACAAAAACGAGGGGGAATATATAGAAATTTGTCACAAAAATATCTCAGGTATGAGTCATCTGAGTGAAAAAATATCTTCCTTTAATAGCTCTGAGCTGGTAGATGAGCAGTTATTACAATCTTTAATGAGCTATAAAAGCTATTAACTCCTGTCAGAGCAATTTTGGCATCAGGAGCTTACGGAGTTGGTTGAAGTCGGTTGAATGCTTTGACTTAACTGCTGAGTGGCTTGTCCGTGCAGCTGTAGTCTGTGTGTCCTCTCGGCCAGCTGTCATGGTCCATCTGTTGGGTCTGTCTTCAATTGCCTTAAATGCTCGCTTTATCTTCATACTATCCTGTATATGATCTGGGCTGATAGCGACCGAATAGTTGAAGCTAACGTGGCAGAATTCTAAGCATTGATTGCCACCAATCTTCTTTGGGCATCTGATGCCTCCTGATTTTAATCAAGGTCTCATCAGCCTCTGTATATTTGAAAAAAATGGGAGGGGTCTCAAAAAGGTGATTTACTTCATTTTCAATGAAAAATAGACCTCCCAATTTATCATATAAATTCTGTCCTGAAGGAGGCCCTGTCTGTTCAGATGAACTGCCAGATGCAGTGATCTGATTTTCCATATATGTCACCATTCTGTTGGCAAACTGTTCTTGAGAGACCAATTTCCCTGCACTAGTTAATAGACTGGGCAGGCCTCTTGCTTGCAGTTTTGCCAGTTTAACCCTGAATTCCTCCACATCTGCTGTCATTTTGAAGCACTTTCTCTCCACTGCCTGTATATAACTTCTAAGGGTGAGCACTTTCTTGGCAAGGAGGACAGCTTCTCTTCTATTAGGAATGCCCATGGCTGCCAACTCCTCCTGTTCATGCTTGTTTAAGAAATCTACCATCCTGTTGGCCTGTTCTGGTATATTTCCCAGTATTGTTTTGGCCTTATTGATCTCTATATGAGCTTGGCCTAGCAATTCCATCTGCTGATGAATTGTCTTTATGGATTTCCACTATTGGGTGATAGATTTGCTTATTTTGGCCCATAGAATCCTCTTTATCTCGACCATGGTTGTTTCTAGATTCAGTTCCTTTTCTAAGGCCTTTATCCTGTCCCTGAGGGTCTTTATTTCTCTGCCCTGCTCAGCCACTGTCATTTTGGATTTATCATATTTGGACTCCAGCTCTGCTAGTTTCTCCTTGGCTTTCTTTATCTCATCAGCTTGGAGCTCCATTTTCTTGACAGCCTTAGTTATGTCCTCTATAGTTGGAGTGTCCTGTTGAGCTGATGATGTTCCTGCTGCCTCTGTTGTGGGGGCCCCTGTTGCCCCTGATGTTGCTGCTATTACTGCTGTAGTAGAAGTTGTTGGAGGAGCTTGGGAAGTGGACTCTCCCTGTTTGTCTTGTATTGCTCCCTCCAATTCCTTTTCCAACTCTCTTATCCTTTGATCCTGTTGTAGTAAGAGGTCTAGCTGATCCTCTACCTATTTCTACTTTTGAAGTTCAGCTGTCTGAGGGTGTTCAGTGGGTGGCAGCTTCAACCTCTTCCTCAATGCCCTAAGGTCATCATCTTTCTTCTTCATAAGGGCCTTGACGCCTGTTGGATCATCAGGATCATGTCCCAAGTCAACAATAATATCTTCAAGCAATTTTATTCTGTTGTCCTTGGCTTTGGAGGACATCCTTTCAATGTCCAGCTGAGTGTTGGTGTTTTTCAGTGATTCTTTCAGCTCATGGGCCAATGTGGCCTTTTCCACTAGGGTGGCATAGACCATCTCTCCAGCCTGCTTGTGGAGTTCGATTTGGTCCATAGGGTGTATGTCTCTGGCCAGGACCTCCACCCTTGTCTTGATGAAATCTGCAGCTGTTTTAGGCTGCGGCCCCTTGGGCTTGAAATGACTGAAGATGATCTTTTCCTCTTGGATGTCATAAACTGACATCAGTCTTTCTTGCATGGTTGGTGTAGCATCAATAAATTGTTTGTACACCTCAGCCCTCAATAGCTCATTTTGAGCCTTTATTTGTTTGAAAGAAGCCTTGGTGCTCTTTGGCTTCTTGCTCTGCTGTGATTGGGAAGCCACCTCCAAACTGACCTGTAAATTCTGCTCCTGCTGAAAGGAGCTTGTTCCTGTCTGTTGGCTGCTCTCTTTGTCCTTTGTGGAAACATCTAAGACATCTTCAGTGATGTCTTCTATCTGTGGGGAGTCTGCCTTTTGCCTTTTGGCTTCTGGCTGATGGGAGGATCCACTGAGCGGAGTGGACTCTTCTCTTTGTCTCTTTACCCCCCTTTCTTCATGTGCTGGGGTCTGTAGGACTGGGGCAGTCGACTGCTGTATTTGAGGTGGTGGCGTTTGTATTGCAGGAGTCTCTGGCAGCCCATTCTGTGGCTTTTCAGCTTGTTCTTGCTGCTGGCCCGTTTGCTGCTCTGTTTCCTTTTGTGTCTCCTGGCCTGTTTTCTGCTGTACCTCCTGCTCTGTTTCCTTCTGTGTCTCCTGGCCTGTTTTCTCCTGTACCTCCTGCTCTGTTTCCTTCTCCTTCTGCTGCTCTATTTGCTGTCCAGCCTGTTGCTCAGTTTGTCCCTTCACCAGCACATCCTCTGCACCTATTATGCCTTTGCCTTTGTCCATTGCTGATACTGATGTAGTAGGTTCCTGTGGTGCAGTCCTGGTAGTTGAGGTGCCTTGTCCCACTGAGTAAGGCAGTCTGAAGGGTACCTACTGCACATAATCTAGGTCAATAGTTTTTAGCTCCTTGACATTCTTAAGCATTCTTTCTTCCTCAGTTAAACCCTCAACTAGAGTATCTGGTTGCCATTCTTGCAAGTTGGCATATTGTTCTATGTGAGGGTATTGGCAATGCTTAATGGCTAGGAGCCTATACTTGTTTCTCCTAGCAGAGATGACTCCTTGAGGATCATAAGGGACCCACCGAAAGCTATAAGACAGCTTGTAATTGTCCTTTAGGATCAAATCTGCTGCCTCCCATCCTTCCTTCCTATTCATGATAAAAGGGCCCATTTCATTTTTGAAGCTGAGGTGAGCCTTTTGCTTGGAGCCGTGGAAGTGGGTAAGGTCTGATTGAATCAGTTGCCTGTAATATTCCAGTGCAAATAACCTCATTGGCACGTATTTTGGGAGCCTATATGGACAGAGCTCACATCCGTAGACCTTGAAGACTGTATGATGTTCATATAGGTACCAGTCACCTATTTTGTTTTTCTTAGAAAGCTGCAGAGCTTTCTTTATCTCATTGGATATTCTGGGAGGTGGTGACTTCATCAACATACAGAAGACTGGGTAGATAAACTGGTCAACAAATTCACAATAGGTATAGGGTGAATTTGTGACCTTGTGATAGACTGAGGTCCAGAAGATAACAGATCTTCTTTCCCCTGTATGATCCAGCCTTCTGATGTAGCATGGGAAGGCTTCAGAGTGATAATGCATGAACATATGGTAGATGTAGGCTGAATATCTGAAGACCCCCTGTCTGTCCACTTTGGTTAACTGATCATGGATCTTGTTGGCTATGAACTTAGCAAAGTTGTACTTTTGGGCAGGGGGTTGATATGGGCTGTAAACAGACAGCAGTGCTAGCATGGCTCTATCCACATGCTCACTGTTTTGGTACCCCAATACATAGGCTATCATGTCTAGTAATAGCCTGCCCACATCATTGAATTGATCATTCAGGTAGGGAGGTGGCTCTGTAGTCTGGCACTCAGGTCTCATGAAGTTCCTGATGATCTTTTGTAGTTCTTCACCAGTCAACTTGTCACCAGCGTCCATCAAATGATTCATGGAGAATGGGATCAGCAACTCTATCTGATCAAAGTGCAGCATTTTGTTTATAGTCTCAGCATTTATGCAAAAGAGGATCCTCCCTGATGGGGTGCTGACGGCCCTGTGCTGGGCATCATAGTGTTCAGCACAGAGGTGAATGATTTCAGGGAAAACATTCACAGCTGGGAGACAATAGTAGGGTAAGTTTGACTCCCAGATCCCATGTGTACCATGTCCGTCCTTGTAATCTTCCCTTAGTCTACTAAAGGTCTGCAAAAAGTCCCTGTTTCCTTCAAAGTCTCCAATGAGACCATCCTTGTCTACTAATGGCAGGGCTTCCAGCTCTTTGTTTGTTTGACTCTGTGAGGCCATACTGATGGATGAAGTTGCAGGGGATGCCATGATAGAAGCTAATTTGCAGGGATAGGGGCAGTGATTTAACCAGTGCTCAAAGAGTTTTTTAGTTGCAGCTCCATTGTTAATACAGTGAGGTGTTCTTTCTTCAGAGGGTAATGCAAGCTGGATTCTGTGTTTGCTGTGAAATTCACAAGGATGTGAATTGTTAATGAAAAGCTGCAGAGCTAGTCAGACTTCTTTGGTATAACAACAAGTGGGCTATACTTGGCAAAAGGGAACAATGCCAAGTACCTCAGGAAGGATTTCAGGGTCTTTAGCCCGCGAAACGAGCACTCTTCTGCTGAATTGGGGTTTAAGGGTGTTGCAGGCTGCTTGGATTAACTTTGTGTGATAGGCAGAGCTGAATTTGAAGAGTTTTACTGGCGCAAAATGGTGGATTTTACAGAGAATTAAAATG
>APFE031484967.1:4747-52658 GCA_000404065.3 Pinus taeda | reverse complement strand
TTCTTAAGAAAGATCAACTGTAAAATAAATTCAATGAACATAAAAACGCTTTGGAACCTAACGCACAACATTTAGGAGTCTAGGCTAGAGACGTATTTCGGCGTCGTAAAGCCTGGTAACTATCGCTTTCATTTTAGGTTGGGTGATTCCTCCTCTTTGAGATGACAAGTTCTAGTACGAACTTGTGCTCCCACCTACCATCAAGTATATATTGGGAGACCACAATAGGTGATATCCTTTATCCTTAGGAAGCCATGTCTACCGCCCTATCGATCGCAATGCACTGAAGACAGCATTCGGGAAGATTGATTGCCGTACTGTAAAAAATATTCTACAGTTTTGCGATTGGTTTGGTAATCCCTCTGCCTAGATTTCCAGAGTAGTATCTTTCGTTCCTTTTCAGACACCTTAAAGGAAAAGGTCCATCTGAGCACTTGTCACTTCAGGCTCATTAAAAATCGAAGGCGACTAGAGTCATCTTTTGCTTTTTCTCAACTCTTAAAAACTGAAAAAGTAAGTTCTGTCAAAGCGTCTAAAATTTATTTTAATCGGAATAAAATCATTGTTCCCTTGTTGGTCTTAGGTTGAGAAAAATGGAGTCCACCAACCAAGGATGTCCCCTTGGGGGAAATCCTAGTCCTTTCTCCTCTTGGGGAGATGTTGGTGCACCTCATATGGCCACATTGTCCCTCCCAGGACTGACAATCGGCTTACCAATATGGTTCTTCTCGACCTCTGTCGTTCAAACCACTACAGTTCCTGAGCAATCAAGTCAGCAACTAGATGATACTAGAGTTACCTCCCAACCTTCTACTTCGCTTGTTTCTCCCTCCCCTCCTTCCTCTTCACTTGGTAAATCTGATGAAGCTAAAGACAGTAACTGAGAAGAAGAAGAAAGGGAAGAAGAAAGAGAAGAACAAGAAGGAGCCAAAAGAAAAAAGGGGCAACCATGCATCATCTAGCGAAAATCCACACACTGCACCGTCCAAGACTAAATCTCCATGTGTCATTTGTAAAGGAGGCCACTATCATCGAGATTGTCCTTGCATCCCTCGGATCTTAAGGGACTAGTCTCCTCATTTGCACAATCTGGTGTCATCAACCTCTAGCGTTCATGTTGAAAGTACACCGTCAACTAGTGAAAATGAAGTCTCTGGATAGAAAAGGAAATGTAAATTTCCTTATAAACTTTGTGAAGGCGATCATGTCATCCACCGTTGTCCCTTTCTGGATGAAGCTAAAAGAGTCTTGGATAAACGTCTTGCTTCACTGCTACAGCTTCCTCTTGGGTACAAGAAACTCTTGCCGAGTCCATCGCTAGATGAAAATCCAACTGACACACCCTTGTGGTCGGTCGAAGCATCTATCATTGAAGATAAACCCTCTAAGTCCACACCAAATGAAAGTCAAAAGGTTGAGGTAGCAGTCAACTCGGTCTTGTCTCCGGAAGGTCCGTCTTCAGATGATACAGTCACCGAAGAGAATGAGAATGACACCGTTCAAACTCTTTTCATAAGCACAGACTCCGATGAACATGGGGGCAATCTACCCGTTCCTTTACCGCAGGAAGGAAGTTCGTCAGAGTCATATACGGCCGTCTATTCGGTCCCACCTCCAAGCAACCTAGTCATTCCCTTCGATTGGAATCTACTAGGCAGACCCCGTCTACCGTCTAAGGTACCATTCTGAATCATTGTACAAGCTTACAGAATGGTCATGTTCGGTACCATCATAGATGAAGGGGCTTCTGTGAGTATTCTTTCCTCAACTACTTGGAAAGCGCTTGGTTCACCATCGCTTCTGCCTAAGACGAGAAATCTGACAGGCTTTGACAAAGGAATGAGTCGACTGTTAGGGATCCTTCCAAATGTGCCTATAACTTTGAGAAGGAAAACTGTGTATCTGAATGTAATGGTAGTCCAAGGACCTTTATATTTATAATATACTCCTCGGGCGTGACTATATTTATAGCATGGGAGCCATTGTTTCTTCAATCTTTCAAGTAATTTGTTTTCCGCATGAAGGCTGAGTGGTCCAGCTCATAGACCAGCTTTCATTCCCTGGCTCACATGTAGCTAATAGTCAAGTACCATCCCTAACTAGTATTTTCATGCAAGGAGTGTCTCATCAATCTCCAGTTCGTCCACCTGAAGAACGTGAGTAATTCGGGGGTCGTGACTGAAACCCAGGGGGCATGCGCCCTGGTCTGCTTCGGCAGGAAAACTTTAGGGATAGGGTAGATTTCACCAGAAGATATATGACTAGTCTGATACACCCATCCATTTAGGAAGATGGGATTAGACCAGATAAGATACCTCTGTTAGAAGGTAGGCCTTTCCCGATAGAACAAATGTTTTGTCTGCAAATTGAAGGGTAACCTGGAAAAGGTAGGCCTTTCCCAATAGAACAAATGTTTTGTCTACAAATTGAGGGGTAACCTAGAAACTCTACGTCGCTATATCTGGGGGCATGAAAACCTTTTTGTGCGCAAGTGAAAAGTGGCTAGTGTAATGCTAACTCTATAGTTCCGCTAACTTCAACCGCTTAGGTTAGGTGATTGGTCGAATCGACCATTCTCCTTTGTAGGGGCCGGATGGCACCAGCAGAGTAAAGGAAGAGTTTTCCTACCTAACCCCAGTAGTTAACTAACCCCTAGGAAAGTATTTGGTCGTTCCTAGCTTATGTAAAGAAAGGATCCAGAGAAAAGTTTTGAATGGTGCAAGCTCCTTAAAAATTGAACCTATCGATGAGACATCCTTATTATACGACTAGCCCAAGCAGTTTTTTGTACGAAGTTCAAGCTCGTTAAAAATTAAACCTAAGCAATGAGCAAGTGTTCCCCCAGAGTTTAAGATCATTAAAAAAAGAACCAATATCTGGTAAATAACCATTGTGAATGCATTATCATCAGCTTTTTTGAGCCCTGGTCGTGTTCTTACCATCACCTCCACTCTATTTGGCGGATCATACGCCTCCATTTGATTGTTTACCCTTTTGAGGAACAGCTGCGAAGAGTGATTCTATTAGCCATCCTTGTGACACTTTCGTGATTGGAAAATTCCAATCCTTACCTGGAATTAGCAGCTACCTGAAAATATCACTCGTTCCTCAAATATGAGTCTCCTTTAATCTCTTTTCACTCAAGTCGTAAAATATGAAAAGATTGCCGAGTAGTTGGCCTCTCTAGCTCATTAAAGCTACCAAGAGTGTTATCCCTCCTCTAGATTTTAATATTTTTGCACCTGAGGGATTATTACACAAAACGATTGAGTGCTTGTCTTGTTCGGCTCGTTAAAACTATCGAAAATTCATCCCTTTCGTATTATTTTGTACTTTTTCGAACTTAAGGGATTATATGATGAAAAAGGATTACTGGAGTTTCCTTTCCGTCCCTTTTCAGACTCTCTAAAATTGAAAAAGGACCGAGTTGTCTTTTTTGTTAAGCTCGTTAAAACCAATAGCGACAAACTTGTCCGTGCAAACAAGAACGAGTTTCATTGTCACTAGGCTCGTTAAAACATAGCGACGGGTTTGCCCGAAGGGCAAATTATAGAACAAGAATATGTTATCCTCCTCAATATTGATAAAAAATAAAGAGGTACTGGTCAGCAATGACTGGGGAAAATTGGGAAGAAAACTTGAAGAAAATTTATTGGTAGCGAGTCGCTCTTGAACATGACACTTTCACTCCGTCACCGTGATTGAGTCGGGTTAGGTTATTCTGTTCACCGGTCATATTACCATTGGTCCACCGTACCATCCATCTTTGGGGTTAACGCTACCAATCCATTTCAGTTTCACCGATATGTTCAAGAGAATTCGATCAGAGAATTCACCAACCCATCCTGTGTCTCACCCGCTACAATACATTCACGCTCCATTCTTTCATGACCGCCACCCTGAACCATGTATCATCAGATCGTTTTCACCTCCACAAAATCATTTGCTCCATTCTGTGTCGTAGATGTGGGATTCATTAAGGCCCTCCTACGACGGGTTACTTCTTGTCAATGATAGCTCATTATCCAAGAGGTCAACCTAGGAACAACCCTTTCAGTACTTTGAAGCTTGCACGCCTCAATGGAAAGTTTCTCACTTTCGGCGACAGGTTTACATCAATGGCCTTTAACTGAAAGATTTTGCATGGTGTTCAACGCCAAGTCCCATTTTCACACCACTCGAATTGTACTATAGTAACTTGAGGGTAATCATCATTATCAGTGATTCTTCTCGCGCCCGTTAACAGCTTATATCATTGGCTGGTAATCAGGCGATGTCTTTCCATGTTCGACTCCAGAACATTTTTCACATGGATCGACTTATACTTCGAGCGAAGATTGAATGAGTTTGAAGACCCCGGATCTAGTTTCATCCATCTGGGCTATGATATAGTCAGGAAACTAAAGACATCAAATGTACATCATTGCTGCATAGATGATCATCTAAATCAAAGGATGATGGCTTTATCAAAATGATCAGTCTGCCACTTAGACGGTTGTCTGTCCTATGTACATGAAAATGAATTTATAAAGTTGAGCATGGGAATGCCCACCTCATCTAGATAATGAAAATATTATGAAGATAATGTATTGTATTGTATCTTATTACAGGTCGCCTTCCAGTTCGAAAGAACCTCAGATCCTCATGATAAAGCATTTCACTCAACATCAAAATATTTTTGACCTCATGCTTTAGGGGGCAACTGTTATAGACATATTTGGGCACTGCAACCCCAATCACATATGTCCATAAACCAAGGGCTTCTAAGTCCCTAAAAATGTTGTTTCATGCCCTAAAGGAATAAGGTCAGATGATTACATCATCTCCCAGAAGTTCTCCACAAAAAAATGCTCAGAACTGGTCAAAATTGGACCATACAGACTGCTCAGTGTAGAGGGTGCGATGGGCGAGAGTAGACAAATGGCAGAGACAATTTGCAAGGTGGATGATCATGGAATCTTCCAGAAACTTCTCCTGTGACACTTGCCTCTCTGAATTCGCCCAGGGATGAGTAAGAGATCATCAATCTCCAAGTGAGATCAAGAACTATCAGAGAGAGGACACTAATCAAAATCCCAAAAGTTGACTCACCCTCTTACAATCATCTATATATGGATCCCTCATCCCAGAGATACAGAGGCTGCAATCTTGTATCTTGTAAGGAAGTGTTGTTGGTTTCCTAGTGGAATATCATAGTGTTGGGTGATCTAAGATTTTCATGAGGTGAAGAAGGGCTTTCATGCTGGGAGGATGATGCTGGGTCAGATCAATGGGTTGTAATCCTCTCTTCTAATCTCTATATTAATAAAGTTATTCAAGTTTTCCTCTACATTATTGTATGTTTCCTAATGTATGCATGTATGTGGTCAATATATATTTGGTCCTATATTGTTTATGACTGTAGATCTCTACACTTTGAAGGTATTATGCTGCTTTGACTTTACAGGTACTCTTTGAAGTGGAGTGGTCAAGGAAGGAGCGACAAAGACCTGTCAGAGAGGAGGAGGAACAAGCAAGGAACTGAGTGAAATATTAAGGTTCGTATTCTTTGCTCCTCTCCTATCTAATTCTCGTAAAGGAAAGCGAAAGTAACTTTAATCTGTTTGTTTATAAGATAGCTACCCGTCTTAGTGGGACTAGCAGCTCTGCATAGACACTAGATTTCCTGATAACAATTTGGGATGATCTCCTTCACCCAGTGTAACATTGCTCTCGCACATTGTTAGAACTGCATAATCCTCAAGGAACCTTGTTCCTTCTGCATGCATGAGTTTCCTTTATAGGAGAAAACATGCAAATGATAGTACACTGTCCCTATCTTTAATATCAACTAGGTCTTTCTCAGAATAGACATGCATGAGTTACTGATGAGAGAATCTTCAATTATCTGGAGTACACTAGTTGGATGCATGCATGCATTAACTAATTGAACCCACAATTAGTTCTTAAAACAGTTTGGAACTAATTTAACTAGACTTAACTCATTAAACTGAGCTAACTAATTACAACTCAAATATAACTCAATCTTATCTCCTTAATTAAGGGATAATCTTTTTAATTTAAGGGATAATTGTTGCATGACTTCATAAAGACTTATAACTTGAATTTCTCCAACTAATTAACTCAAGATGAATTAATTAATTATTTTTCAAGCAGCTGGTGTGACTAAATTCGAATTTTAATTCACAATTTTAATTCAAGGACAAATTAAAATTGGAATATTATGGATTCTATTTTTATCATTTCTTGTTGTTATTTTTAACACAACACTTTTCTCCTTGTATCCTATTGATGGTGTTGGACCCGCCAACATGTTAGGGGATATCCTCAGTAAGAAGTCCCAATTAGACCTCAAAGCATTTGGTGTAGGAGTCCCAGCAGTGGGTCGTACAATATCGCCTTGATCACGGTTTCACACAGAGGAAAGTAAGATGTCCATGTTCGTAGCAAGGGTGTGACAGTTGCGGCAAGTCAAGGAAGGTGCATGAACGTTTCTAACACATGGAAAGTGGGGTGAGTGCACCTCTTGGAAACCTATAATAGTACGCGGCTTGGAAGGGAACACATGAGCGAAGATGCATCAAAAACTTGAAAGCAAGTTAGTGAGCAATCCAAAGTGATGGTTAAACCAATCAACACATTTTAGTAAGATTAATACATATTTATATAGAATATTACATACATGCATGCGTAAGGAAACAAATACATATATCATTTAGAGTTAACAAGATAGCTGGAATACAATACAAAATATGCATGAAACATGTTGGCTTTGTTATATTAAGAAGTGTAAGTTCGATTCATACAATACATCCATGTCCAACCACTAGTTCTGATAGTAGAACGTTACAGTAAAAACCACTTGCTCCTCCAAAGAGATATACTAGTTCTGCACATTGGAGAAGCCAAGGCTCATTACAATATTGTCCAATATTTCTCTAAGATAATGTTATCGGAAGCTTGGTTGACTAAAATATTGTACAACAAGTTATGAGGGACTATTTATAGCAAAGGGTAGGGTGACCCTTGACATTCCCCTTTATGACAGTTCATCTACCCTCACGAATATTCAACTACTCTATGACTGTTACATTCAGCTATTGACACTTGAACTTCCACTTAACAAGATGTCACATACAATCTGCACATGTACCCATGTGAGACAAAATGACTTGAGCAAGCCATGCAAGACATCACTGACACTCAGACCTTTGTGGTGAGACCAAGTTTCTGACATCCTTGTGATGGTTGATGGTGGCGAATTGATGCCAAGGTTGGTAGTCCGTGATGGTGTTCGTGCACTCAATGGTGACATCCTACTAAAAGAAAAATATTACCTCCATTACATCCGGGTACACTGATATGGCCTCTTTGTCCAACATGTTCGATGGCATGCGCATCATCGTCTTGAGTGTGGTTGGCCCAACAACTTACTGATGCATAGTGTCTGTGTTGATCTCTAAGTGTGTGTTGGTGACCATGCACATCAACTTATCAAAGTACATGTTCAGCTCTAGTTGGACTTGCTTCTTTTCTTCACCTCAATGAGTGTGCCAAATGGGTGGGATTGCATGTGTGCGCATAATAACATGCATACTTCTGAATTCCCTTGCATGAGATCAACAACACTGCTCACCTTGTCTTCTCCGTGCCAGTTGCTAGGATGGATCTATAACTTGTATGGGCACAGTTTCATATGTTTGTGCATGTTGCACCCCTTGTTGTACCTGTTCCTGCTACAACTCATTCTCTCATCTGTGCAACTCCTATTCTTCCTTGAGTTACCACTTCATCACATGCAACTCCTTCTCTGTTTCTCTCTATGTCTTTGTGTGATCTTAGTGTCATGCCATCACCTCATAGACTAAGTCTCCAAAGTTGCTTTCATCACAAGTGGATTTTCTTGAGCTTGCAACTTTGTTATGCCTTTGTGTTGTCAACAACATTCCTCTTGCATTCGTTACGCTGCTAAAAATGGATCCCTAAATCAAGGGATTCCTTTGCATGTTGCCTTGGGAAAATCAGTCCATGCATGCAAATCAATTTTTCTCGGTACTAGAGGGAACCGGTCAACCTGAAGGCACATTCATCGATCTATGAGATCGAGATGAAAATTTGTGCAGTCTTTGGGCTGAGTAGAGATGGTTGTCCCATAGGGATTGCACAATTTCTGAGAGGAGAGGGTTATTGTCTCCTAGGATTGCACAATTTTTGGGTTGAGCAACTGTCCTAGCTTAGACCTCGCAATTTTCTTAAGGATTCCTACCTGAATGCATTGAGCAATTTTTTATCCCAGCAGGCTACCCTAGGTCAGACCTCGTAATTTTCTTAAGGAAGTTCATTTGACTGTATTGCGCAATTTTTGAGCCCAGCAGGTTGCCTGGCTGGATTTGCGCAATTTCTGCTTGCTATTGGGTTGGTTGTCCCAGAGGGATTGCACAATTTCTGCGCTGAGCAGTTGTCCCAGGATGAATTGCGTAATCTTTTAGAGGAAGATTGTGAGGTAATTGCATAATTCAAGAGCCCAAGTGGATGTCCAGCTAGGTTTGTGCAATTTCTGGAGCAAAGGCTAGTTCCCCTATAGAATTGCATAATTCCTAGAGGGAGTTTCTCAACTAGCAATTGACACAAAGTCTTAAAAGAATGTTGTGAAGGAGGTAGAACAAACTTGCATGAACAAGTTGAAAAGACTCTATGAAATAGATGAAGTTGATGTGCTTGACAGTGCAAGACATGCTACTGAGGATGGTTGGTAGGGAGGCTCCAAAACGCAGCTAGGGAAAAATTTTGGAGGGTGGTTGTAGCCGCTACAACACTTAGTGACACACTGGTAGATCTCGAGCTCTCTAAATGGACCTTGCTCATCAAAAGGAAGTCTAACACCTCCAGAAGTATTGTTCAATTCTTTGTTCATCTTCGTTTCCACACTTGATTGTAAGATGTAGCATCTGCCAAGCTCTTGGTCGATCGACACACATTCCAAGCCAAGCCAACGCAGTTGTCTCGATTGGGGATGAGGGGTATATTGGTGCACAAGTCATATGATCGTCAAAGTTTGAGTTTCATATTTGGTGTTGCTCTGCTACCAGCAGGCCTAGACAATACCCCGGTAGACTCACGCAAGAACACAAGCATCGCTCTGCTACCAACGAGCCTAGTTGGTACCCCGGCGGAGTTACTTGCATCACCTTTCTGCGTAGGAAGCCTTTCTCTTCTTTCACCTTATTCATTTTTCATTTTTTTGAAAATTTTCACTTTTTCATTTTTTTTATTTTTCATTTTCGTAATTGTGCATAGCACTTAATCATTTCAAAGGTGGAAGATGGATCCTGACTTATTGAGAGAAGAATAGGTTATTTCTTCATAGAAGTAGTTTATATATACCTCTAACATGCTTGTTAAGGTTTTCCCCCTCACCTTACTCTACTTGACTGAGCTGACAAGGATTAACCCAAAAACAACCGACCAGAGTAGGTGATACTAGTTCGCGTGCAAGAATTATGTTTTCACCAAGATTCACTTCAAAGGGTACATATTTTCCATTGATGTATCATGGGCTGAAGGCAACAAGTTTTTACATAAGAGGTAGGATGATAGATAACCAAGTATTGATAGTTGTACAAGTCCTCTTGTACTTCACCCAGCTTGTTTCAAGAGTCAAGCATGGTCCATGTGAAACTAACCTACAGACATAAACAGGCAACAAACCAAAAATAAAGGCCAGAAGTAGAAGCAAATTCATATGCAAAGCGAGTAAGAAAACAAACAAGCAAGCAAGCAAACACACAAAGAAAGAAGCAAGGATACCTGCAAGCAAACAACTCAAAAAGGAAACACTACTCTTACTCCTAAGCTAACAGTGTGTGGATCGTCTCACATGAAGTGACACTTCCAGTGAAGCTACCAGTGCATTGGCTGACCCATGTCGATGGAGGCATGGTGCGCAAACAACACAGTTGTGTGAAACAACAGATGTGAAAGATACAACAATGAAAACAAACTCACTCCAAGATTACAAGCATCCATAGAACAAAAATGAGTGAAAGTGCATGAAATGCAGTCTATGGGCATACCATGATGCTGTGTGACACTACATGTAGATGTTGACCACACAGATACTCTTGAATGTGACATGCAAACACACATGAGCAAGGTAGACCACTTACATTGCACAAGTTTTCTTTTTGAGTAAGATCCCTCCAACACATGAGCAATGGGATTTTGTAGTTCGAGTGGAGGAAGAGAAATCTAAGTGTTAGATTTTTCTTGAGTGCATACATATGAGTGATGAGGATCCTTGGGTGTTTCAAAATTTTCTTGATCAGAAGTGAAACCAACCTCACGAAAGCAAGGGCCTGACATAACCATCAGCTCAAGCTGAAGTGCCTTGATAGTCTGCAGGGTTTTGACTTCATTGACAAATGGATCATCGTAGACCAGTGGCTTAGAGGGATTGACAATGAGTGAATCAACATCGTGATCAGATGATGAGGTAAAGAGATCACAACAACCAAGATCAGAAAATTTAGGATGTTGGTTGGCATCCTCATGATTTGATTAATCATACAAAGGGGTAGATGAGAAGCAAGAATGTTCATCCTCTACATTTCCAGAAAAGATAGATGAAAAATCAAGTGGATGTTCAAATAATGATTGGTCCTCTCCATTGTCAGATGATGGATTGACATCTGATGTGTCCTGTGAATGATCACCAATGGGTGCTTCCGTGAATGGAGATACACATGAAAAATCCAGGATGGAAGGATCACCAAGGTGGTCGGGGAAAAATGGAGGAGGTACGGACAGACAGGGATGGTCCTCTATTGTCAGTGGATGCTCAAGCTCCCATTCATACTCTTCATGAATTCCAGTGCATGTTGCTTGTGCAACACCAACTCCATCGATAGATTGATCCTCATTCAAAATAAGTGTAGAGTCCAGAATGGAAAACACAAGACATTGCAATCTGGAGGATGATCAGAATATGAGGACGAAGGTTGAGGTACGAGATACATGTGATAACCCAATGGATTTGCAATCAAGCATGTGCGAAAATCAGAAGGAGCGATGTCAGGAGGATGTGATAGTTGAACAAATGTGTGTGCATATTCTCCCACATCACTCTGCGATGGTGGAGTTGTTTGATGAGGGGATGGAAGATAGTCACTTGTGACAGTGACCATGTCCATCTGTGATTGGGCAACTCCATCATCGAAGTATGATGAGTAGGGTTTGAGCTTGAACTTCTTCTTGGGATTGAAATATTGGATAAGGAAATATTCAAATTTGTCCATGAGATACTGAAATTTCATTTGACTTTTTAGGGCTTCAAACATGAATAAATGGAAGCGCTCTGAAAACTCCATAGGTGATTCGTGTGGGGCCTTCTATTGCTTTAAAAAAAAATTATCAAGTACTTCAGGATTAAAATGGTGGAAAACATATTCAATTAGATCGTTGAACTGCTTGAATGAGTGCACAGAGTTATGAGGTAGTGTGCCACACCATTGCAATGGGTGGTAGCGAAGTTTTTGTGCGAGAAGCGAACAAACCTCTATTTCATTAAAACCTTCCATGCCCTCCATGAGTGCATGGAATTCATTTAAGTGCTTAGGCTAGGCCACATCGCCTTTACCATCATACGTGATTTGTGACAAGTGATTCCAGAACTCCCTATCGACATGAAACATATGTCCATTGGACAGACATTTCGGAGGGAAAACTATAACAAACTCCATGATAGATGTGCGAAGACTCAAAATAGATGATGAGGACTCATATTGTCACTAGCCGTCCATCTAGCGCCAGAAATGTTGACAGTGCTGGACCCACCAACACATCTGGGATCTCCCTGGTAAGAAGTCCCAATTATACCTCAGACCATTTGGTGTACAAGTCCCAATAGTGGGTCGTATGGCATTTCCTTAACCGCAGTTTTGTATAGAGGCAAGTAAGATGTCCCTGTTGGCAGCAAGCATGTGACAGTTGCGATGAGTCAAGGAAGGTGCGTGAACATTTCTAGCACATGGAAAGTGGGGTGAGTGTGCCCCTTGGAAACCTGTAATAGTAAGCGGCTTGGAAGGGAACACACAAGTGAAGATGCATCATAAACTGGAAAGCAAGTTAGCGAGCAATCCAAAGTGATGGTTAAACCAATCAGTACATTTCAGTAAGATTCATACATATTTATACAAAATAGTCCATACATGCATGTGTAAGGAAACAAATACATATATCATTTAGAGTAAACAAAATAGTTGGAACACAATATGACATATGCATGAAACGTGATGGCTCTGTTATATTAAGAAGTGTATGTTCCAGTCATACAATACATCCATGTCTAACCACTAGTTCCGATAGTGGAATGTTACAGTCACAACCGCCAGCTCCTCCAAAGAGATATACTAGCTCTTCATAGTGGAGAAGCCAAGGCTAGTTACAATATTGTCCAAGATTTCTCTAAGATACTCCTATCAGAAGCTTGGCTAACCAAAAGACTGTACAATGAGTTATGAGGGACTATTTATAGCAAAGGGCAGGGTGACCCTTGACATTCCCCTTTGTGACCATTCATCTACCTTCATGACTCTTCAACTACTCTATGACTATTACATTCAACTATAGACACTTCCACTTAACAAGATGTTATATACAATCTGCACATGTACCCATGTGAGACAAAATGTCTTTAGCAAGCCATGCAAGACATCACTGACACTTGAACCATTGTTGTGAGACCAACTGTTTGAAATCATTGTGGTGTTCGAAGGTGACGAACTAAGTCCAAGCTTGGTCGTCTATGATGGTGTCTATGAGCTCAATGGTGACATCCTGTTGAAAGCAAACTCTTGCCTCCATTGCATCTAGGTACACTGATATGGCCTCTCTGTCCAACTTGTTTGATGGCATGCACATCATCGTCTTGAGTGTGGTTGGACCAGTAAAATATTGATGCATAGTGTCTACGTTGATCTCCAAGTGCGTGTTGGTGACCATGCACATCAACTTGTCGAAGCACATGTTCATCTCTAGTTGGACTTGCTTCTTGTCTTCACCTCGCTGAGTGTTCCAAATGGGTGGGATTGCATATGTGCACACAATAACATGCATGCTGCTGAATTCCCTTGCATGTGATTAGCAACACCGCTTACCTTGTCTACTCCATGCCAACTGCTAGGATGGATCTATAACTTGTATGGGCGCAATTTCATCCATATGTGCATGTTACGCCCCCTGTTATACCTGCTCCTACTGCAACTCATTCTCTCGTCTGTGCAGCTCGTGTTCTTCCTTGAGTTGCCACTTCAAAACATGTAACTCCTTCTTTGTTTCTCTCTCTTCCTTCGTGCGAACTTCGTGTCGTGTCGTCACCTCATAGCCTCAGTCTCCAAATTTGCTTTCATCACAACTGGATTTGCTTGAGGTTGCAACTTCGTTCCACCTCCATGATGTGTACAGGTGTTCCTCCTTCTACTGGTGCTGATGGTGCTGCTATTTCATCTTGATATCCTTGTCCATGAACAACTTGATGTCTTCATAGATAGGCAAGTTCATAAACACTTTATCAACTGCATCCCTAGTTATGCTTCAAACAGTTTCTTCGACTCTTCTCTCCTGGAAGCCATTGTACCTATGTTGTTGAGAGGCATATGAACACCTGTGATGCCTGGAAACATAGCAACACTCATGACAAGTAATATTTCAGTTGAAAACCAAAACAAACTAGAGGACTGACATGCAACATACCTGAGTGGTTGTGGTGAAGATTGCACAATTTTCAATGGGAGGTTGGAGACTAACTGCCAAAATTGTGCAAGGCACAGTCTGGGCTGTCGGGAGGTTGACTGAGTTCTGGAACTACACAATTCACAATCCATCTTGGCCTGTCAAGGAATGAAACTGTGCAATGCACAATTTTAGTCAGTAGTGACATCCAACTAGCAAACTGCATTATGCAATTTTTGGGGCCAACAGGACACTGCCTCCAAGAATTGCACAATGCAAGCCCGGAGATCAGTTTTAGGCCAAAATTGTGCAATTTCTGGAGGTAAGATAGAGCCTTCACCTCCGGGAATACGTAGTGCTAGCCTGGAAAGGCACGGTCTGGGCCAAGGTAGCCTAGGCCAATCGAAGGGCAACTGAAAACATGAGAAGTCAAATGCATGATGTGATAAGTGCAAAAAATAGTGAATGATCATACATGCAAACAACATGTGTGGGATTCAAAAACGGGAGAGCATGCATGTTATTGAAGTGAGTCGCCGCAACGGTGACCGTTCATGCAAAAATAGTGTCATTCATGCGACAGCAGTGAGATGCGAACGAAAACTGAAACGGTGCTTCCACAAGCTAACATACATCAAAACAACAGCAAGCACTCACTGAAATCAAGCAGACATCACTCACATAAAGCAAACACAAAAAGACATGAAAGACGGGCTTACCCCGAAACAAATGAGCAGAATATGTCGATGACTCCTAGATGTAATGTGGGATGTCAGAGCTACAAACTCGATGTGAGGAATGATCTCTGCAACATCTGGGGTATGAGTTTTGATAAAATAGAGTTCATGACACACATGCCAAAAATATAGGAAAAGCGACACTTGGCGGGAGGTTTTTGAAATGATCCTTGCATGTAATCTCCAACTGCTAAAAATGGATCCCTGAATCAAGGGATGCCTTTGCATGTTGCCTTGGGAAAAGTAGTACATGCATGAAAATCAATTTTTCTCATTCCAGGAGGGAACCAATCAACCTAAACGCACATGAATCAGTCTGTGAGCCCGAGATGAAAATATATGCAGTTTCTAGGCTGAACAGAGATGATTGTCTGAGAGGGATTGCGCAATTTCTAAGAGGAACAGGTAACTGTCTCCCAGGATTACGCAATTTATGGGCTGAGCAGCGGTCCTTGGTCAAACCTCGTAATTTTTGTAAGGAAGCCTATCTAACTGCATTGCGCAATTTCTGAGCCCAGCAAGCTGCCCTGGGTTAGACCTCGCAATTTTCTCAAGCAAGCTTTTTTTACTGTATTACACAATTTCTGAGCCCAGTAGGTTGCCTGGCCGGATTTACGTAATTTATGCTAGCTGTTGGGCTGGCTTTCCTAGAGGGATTATGCAATTTTTGGGAGCAACAGGTGACTGCTGCCCAGAATTGTGCAATTTCTAGGCTGAGCAGCTGTCCTAGGATCAACTGTGCAATTTTGGAGAGGAAGACTATCAGGAAGAATTGCGCAATTTTGGAGCCCAGCTGGGTGTCGAGCTGGGTTTGTGAAATTTATGGAGGGAAGGTTGGTTCCCCTCCAGAATTTTGCAATTCCCATAGGGAGCTGCTCAACCAACAATTGGCACCATGTTCAGAAAGTACCCTATGAAGGAGGTAGAACAAACATGCATGAACAGGCTGACAAGACTATGAAATAGCTAAAGCTAATGTACTTAACAGTGCAAGACATGTTGCTAAGGATGGTTAGTAGGGAGGCTCCAAAATGAAACTAGGGAAAAATTTTGGAGGGTGGTTGTAGTCGCTACAACATATCCTTTAATTGCAACGCCTATCTTTGTGACCTTGTCCTTTGCTGGCTCTTCTTCCCGCACATCAAGGTTTGAAATCTCTCTACATGTTGTTTAAATCACTCCTTGATCTTCTGTTGTTGCTTGACTACTTGATCCCTCTCTTGGATGATCTAGTCAAGCTTTTGTTGTAGCAAATCCCGCTCTCTTTCTACCTGAATATTCAGTTGCACGGTGTGTTGTTAATGCAACTTCACTTCCTCTATTATCTCTAAATGCAGCTTATGTAATCTCTACAATGGTACTGTTGTGATGTTCATGTTGACATGCTTCCAATCTTTTTCTTGTTGTTGTACCTCGATAGATTCAAACTATAATGATCCAACTGGTATTGGACCTCACTACAAGTGTAGGATCTATTTGCCTTTTTCTTGCAATCATTTCCTTTATCTATGTTGGTTATCTGACCGTATGTGGCAACATCTTTAATTTTGTGATGTGCTCTACGACACCTATTAGAAGTGCCTTGTAGTGATCCTATAACTTTCTCCATGATTTTATCATTGCTTATTGTATCCTATCCCCGATTTGGTCTAAGTCCCCTTCAGTGAGGATCATTGGTGTTATACCCTTTGTCTTATTTGCCTTCTGCTTCTTTTTGGTTATTGAAGTAGCTTCAGTGCCTTCCTTCCTCTTTTCTACAATAATGGGTTAGTCTCTATCTTTTACAGATCCTTATTCTTCTCATCTCCTTCAAGAGGACCTTGGTGACCCTCTTCATGTTTCTCTTCTTCCTCTGAGTCATGCTCATCCTTGTATTTGTCCTTTCCACTTGCTTCTCCATGCTACACTTTGTCCTCCTCTATCACACTACCTTCTTCCTGTGTTTCCAACATAGTCATCCATTCTATGGGCCATGGTTGTACCTATTCTAAAATATCATCTTTTATCACTAAGTATGGTAGGGGATTCCATTTATTCTTTGTGTCCCTGCGAGCCTGTATATACACTTTGTGGAAATCGGCCTTAAAATTTGCAACAACGTTATACTACTCGTCTAAGCTTGGTGAAAGGCGAGGATATTGGTTTACTAACATATCTAAGTCCATATGATATAATACGAAAAAAATTATGTTCTTTGTTTCTCTTGATGGTTGAGTGGTATAGCACAGCAAGGCATACCGCGCAACTTCACAAAAATATGAAGCTACAGGAGGGAACTGTGAATCCTCAAGCTCCCTCCATGTCAGCATTGCAATTATCAATATCAACCATGCATAATGGAATGGGGTACCTTTCTCCTACTCACAGTGGTCATCCAGAAATTCTTTGCAAAGGTATTCAACCTAGTTTTACTGAACTCCATCGGCACACTACCCAGCTAATGAAACTACCGCTAAAGGGATTTCATTAGCCCAACACTTTCTCATGATCTTCCCAGCCAATATGTGTGTTTTGAATTGAACCCATTGGTCACTGATTGATTTTATGTCATATCCTCGCTTCCGTTTTGTCAATCAAAATTTCTTCTTCATGCTTTCAGCTATGGCGTGGTCCTAGTATTTTCCAACAAATTTTTCTGCAGGGTTTTACCCTTTATACAGTAGTCTCCTGATTCACCAGATCAACATTAGGTCTATAGGTATACTCTTCCCCATCCATAGGCATCCATCATGCACCAACACAAGCAATTCGCGCACACAAGTTGTGCTCCCCGGACTTCTACCGAAGTGTGGCACATTTAACATGTTCGTTAATACTGACTATGCCAATCCATTCACCCACTATTGTGGCTCTAACCTCTCACACCACTCTCTGGGTAGTTTACTTGTTTCAGATATCGGTCTAGTGCGAACTGTGGGTATTTATTTTCGTTATTGAATTCGTAGTCTGTAAACTTCAACTGCAGAATTTTCCCAAGGACTTCTCCAAAAAATGGCACTGATTCTCGCAATAGGGGTGTGAAGGTGCCAAACTTTGCATCCTTCGATTCTTTCACTAGTTTTGCATTTGGTTTTTGTGGTGGAATATATGGTGGGATAGGTGATGGAAATGTTGTGCCATCTATTTCCATCTTCTCTTATTGCTCCGCTTCTTATTCATTGTCTCTGACTTGCTCAGGTTCTTGTTGAGGATCAACTAGTTTCTTGTTGTGTTTCTTGTTTTTTGTTAATAGGTCAATTTCTTTCTGTTGAAAATAGATATAAGAAATGTTAAAAATATAACCCAGAAATTCCAATTTAATTTGTGCTTGAATTAAATTGTGAATTAAAATTGTAACTATTTTCTCATAGCAACTTGTAATAGTTAACTATGTTAAGTTGACTTAGTTAACTTAAGAATTTCGAGTTGGAATTCTATCTGGAGTCATGTAAACTTTCTCCCTAAATTTTAGGGGTCCAGTATGAGTTTAGATTGAGTTGTAATTAGATAACTCAGCTTACTGAGTTATAGTGAGTTAAACTAGTTCTAACTGTTTATTGAACTAGTAAAGGATTAGCAGTCAGTTAGTGCATTGGTGCATCCACAAGTGCTACTCCAGATAATTGAAGATTCACTCATTGAAAACTCATGCATGTCAGTTTTGAGAAAGATCTAGTTGAGACTAGAGTGTAGGGATAGTGTAGTATCGGTTATATGATTTATTGAGTTTTATAGATCATGCATGCAATCACGAAGAGGACCTAATTAGGATTGTGCATTTTTGAAAGCATGAATTCCCTTTAAATATGGGCTATTCATCCTAGGAATTTTGAAATGAAATAGGGCCTTAGAAACCTGCAGAATAGGCTAAGGATTTGGCTTGAGCTAGCTTGTGAGATGAGAGTTGATTATAATTTTGTAGGGATTGTTCTTGTGAGAACAAGCATTGTACTCTCATCTTGGATTTCTGATTAATGCAATAAAGATAGTAGGGGTTTTGAGTTGTGGCTTTCCCTGAATAACTATTTTGTTATTTGCCATTGATTATCTTCCTCTTATCGATTACTGTTTTCATCAATCTTTATGGGCTTTCGCTGTGAAGAGTAGAGTAGATTGTTGTCTTGTGTTTTAGGAAATTACATGAGCTATGAATCTACGAGAAATTCTACATGGTATTAGAGTTTATTGTAGTAGAGTAGAGGATATTTTGAAGTTTCTGAGTTCAGGGTTACAGGTGAAATTCGAATTTGCAATACATACTTTAGGATCAGCAGATGATGTTCTATGTTTTGTGCCTTGAGTATGCCTTGGATGGAATCTCGAATTACATATCCTAGAAGCATAGGATGGAGGTTGTGTTGGAGCATAATGTCTTGAAGGAATTCATTGATCAAGATATTCATAAGCCACTAGTATCAGATGAAAATATCTAGCCGAATGGAAGAAGTGTGTGGAAAGGGTGAGGGGGATAATCATTGAGGGAGTTCGAGACCACATTGTCTCGAGTCTTCAAGGGAAGGAGACTATGTATGCTATGTGGAAAGCATTGACATACCTTTTCTAGACTAGCAGTGACCATAGGAAGTTGGAACTAAAAGATAAACTTTGAAAAATCAAGATGGAGGCAGGTGACTCAATTCCAAATTACTTGACCAAGTTCACTCATTGTCATGATGAGCTTGGAAGTGTTGGAATCACTGTTGTCGAGGACAATATGGTGAGCCTAGCTCTTATAGGACTTCCCAAGAGTTGGAATATTTATTAGGACTTTGTCAATGGGAGGGAAAATCTCCCAGATTGGGAACGACTATGGTCAAATTTGGTACAAGAGGAGTTTCAACGCAACACCAGATATGGGACCTCTAAGGCCAAGAGAAAGAATTTCCAAGGCGAGGTAGGGGGTAAGAAGATGTATTTGTCAAAATTCAAGTGTTTTCACTATCACAAGCATAGGCACTATGCCATGAATTGCCCACAAAAGAAAGAAAGCAAGAAGAAATCTGCAGTAGCTGCCACAAGTGAAGCTCTAGCTTCACAATTTGAACTTGATTTCACTCTCATTGCATGCATGGACAACACTGTTATGGGAGGCATGTGGTATCTTGAGAGCGGTGCCTCATTCCATATGATAGGAACATAGGCCTCTTTACTGATTTTGAGGAGAAAGACCTCAAGCAGAGCGTAGAGTTTGGAGATGATGGGAGGGATAGAGCTACCAGGATTGGTGCAAGCACCTTTCAGAGGGAGTTTGACTCCCCTCTCAAGATCAAAAATGTGATGTATGTTCCAAGACTAAATAATAATCTTGTTTCAGTCACGGTCTTGGAAGATCGTGGCTATGATGTGATTTTTAGTAAGGCAAAGGTTTTCCTTAGACACATCTCCATGGGACAAGTGAAATAGATTGGTGCATGGGTCAAGAACCTGTATGCTCTTAAGTTACAAGATGCATGCAAATCCTTGAGGATCAAGGTAAAGATTAGAGACTTGGTGGTTGAGAGAGAAAGTAAATTACCTCTCAACATGCAGCCCTAGAAGAAGCCTTAGAAGCAACTTCAAGAAATTGTGGAATAGTCACAAGTGGAGAATCAAAGAGGAGACTGAGTGGAGGCATCCACTGATGCAGAGACCTCCACTAGGGGGAATTTTGAGCCATGTGGGAAGAGGGAGCAAATGCAGCCATACCTCTAGGTGTGAGGTGGGGTGATGTGAAGTAATAGTTCGAAGAAGGCTGAAATTGGGAAGGATCCATTGAGAGGTTTTATCTCATGGATCATACCTTGCTACGGGAGCCCAAAGTACATAGTAGCAAGAGGAACCAATGGTGGTTGATGCAGTCATAGATAAAAGTGACAGAGGCTAGAGCATTCAAATATTGAAGAGAACAGAGAAGGGTTGAAAATACCACAGAAAGGTAGAGTCAACAGACGCACATAGCTTTCATTTGATAGAGGCAACAACAGTCAAAGACTTTAATGACAGATGAATCATATTGATTCAGGTTGGATGTTTTTTTTTTTTTTTTTTTTTTTTGGAGTTGTTGTAGCAATAAAACTAGACATAAGTGTTCCATGCATAACATTCCAAAGGTTTAGGATAGGGATAGAGTTGAACTCCTTTCGTTAACAGGGAGTGTTGAAAATAGAAACAAGAAATGTTAAAAATATAATCCAGAAATTCCAATTTAATTTTTCCTCAAATTAAATTGTGAATTAAAATTGTCATTATTTTCACATAACAACTTGTAATAGTGAACTAAGTTAAGTTGACATAGTTAACTTAGGAATTTTGAGTTGGAAGTCTATCTAGAGTCATGTAAATGTTCTCCCTAAATTTTAGGGGTTCAATATCAGTTTAGATTGAGTTGTAATTAGATAACTCATTTTACTGAGTTATAGTGAGTTAAACTAGTTCTAATTGTTGAACTAGTAGAGGATTAGCAATCAGTTAGTGCATTGGTGCATCCACAAGTGATACTCTAGATAACTGAATATTCACTCATTAGAAACTCATGCATGCAAATTTAAGAAAGACCCAGTTGAGACTAGAGTGTAGGGACAATGTACTATCAATTGTATGATTTACTAAGTTTTATAGATCATGCATGCAATCAAGAAGAGGACCTAATTAGGATTGTGCAATTTTGGAAGCATGAATTCCCTTTAAATACAGGCTATTCATCCTAGGAATTGAGCAAGGAAATAGGGGCTTGGAGAGTTGCAGAATAGGCTAAGGCTTTGGCTTGAGCTAGCTTGTGAGCTGAGAGTTGATTATACTTGTAGATGGATTGTTCTTGTGAGAACAAGCATTGTATTCTCATCTTGGATTTCTGATTAATGCAATAAAGATAGTAGGGGTTTTGAGTTGTGGCTTTACCCAGATAAATATTGTGCTATGTGCCATTGATTATCTTCCTCTTTTCGATTACTATTTGAATTGGTCTTTATGGGCTTCTTCTGTAAAGAGTACATTAAGTTCTTGTCTTTTCTTTTAGGAAATTACATGAGTTGTGAATCTACAGGAAATTCTACACTTTCGTGGAGATCTCTAGTGCATGGGTAATGATGTTGCTGTAGGTGATGCTACTGCAGCCATCCCAAATGATGTTGTAGGTGTACCGCCAGTTGCTATGACTGCTTCCATGATTCCAGGTAATCCCTTCTCACAAAAATTACGAACAATTTCTTCCCAAGAATGCTTACATTACATATGATAGCAAAAATTTGTGCAATCTCTTTGCAACAACAACACTCAAATTCTCAATTTAGAAAAGTGTTAAATCTTAAATGGGTGTGGCTTTTTATAGCAATTTTGAGTTTCTAACCTCATCATTAGCTCAGATTGTATTCATTAACTGTAAATTTATCCTGAGATCTTATCAATATTTCCCCTTAAATCAAAATTTCCGCGTGTTTTAATGTTAGCTTTCCCTTTTTAAGGGTCATATTTTTTCGGAAAACTTCGACGCATTCCATATTGTAGTGAACAACCTTTCTTACATTGCAGCTCCTATGTACTTTTACATAATCCAGACTACATTGAAGTAACTCCCTACATAGAAGTAAGACTCTTCTCCTTTCTTCTTTAGAGTGAATTTGGAGGGGCAAGGTTGTCCCCATATAGCTTCAACCTAATTCCATTTGCTCTTCCTTGAATCAATTCTCCATTTAACTTTGCTAATTGAATTGCGCCTCCATTAGTAATATGCTCGATAATGTATGGGCCCAACCAATGCATATTGAAATTTCATGGAAATTTTACAAACTTACTATCATAGAGGAGAACAAGGTCTCCTACTTGGAACTTCTTCTTCTTAATATGTCTATCATGCTAGGCCTTTTCTCTTTCTTTCTATACTTGTTGATGAAAAACGTTTATAAATCTGTCTTCCTCCAAAGCAATCAACTGCAACATTCTTTCCTTCGTTATGTTAGGGTCTACCATATCTGTAAAACATGCAATCCTCAAGCTAGGGACAATGTACTCCATGGGCATCACAAATTTTTTCCCATAAACTAACCTGAATGGTGTCTAACCTATCAACTTTTTACATGTGGTTCTATAAACCCATAAAACTACTAGAATTCTAAGGTCCCAATCATCTCTATTCACATTGCATACCTTAGTAAGTATATTTTTCAAAATCTTATTAAATGCTTCTACCGTTCCATTGGCCTAAGGATGATAAGGGGTACTCTTCTAATGATAAACTTGGAACTCCTCAATCAATGCTTCAATAGTCTTATTTAGGAAGTGTAACACTTGGTCAATCATCAAAATCTTCAGACATCCAAATCTAGATAATATGTACTCAAAAATAAACTTCACAGCAATCTCTGCACTGCAGTCCCTTACTGGTTGTGCTTCAGTCCATCTTGTCAAGTAATCAGTTGTTGTAATTATGTACCTCCCACCAATCCTCTTTCCAGGTGGGTTGATGGGTCCAACAAAATCAATAACCCACTTATCAAAGGCCCGCAATGTAACTTATGGTACCAATGGAATCTCATCTCTTCTTGAATTTTTTCCTATTCTTTGACACATATCACATGCTCTGTGGTACACCTTCGCATCTTTATATAGTGTAGGCCACCACAATCCTACTCTCAAAATCTTCTGCACAATAGCTTTTCCTGCAAAGTGTCCACCAATTGCGCCACTATAAGGTTCTACTAGAATCATATGTCTTTCATGTTTAGGAACATATCTACGCAGTATCTCATCAGGTCCCATCTTATTTAATTGTCCCACTATTAATGAAAAGTCAGAGTCCTTAACCACTAATTCTTTCTTTTGCTCTGTAGTACACTCTAAAGGAGCCATATTTGTGGCCAAAAACTGAATGATATATGCAAAATGGTCCTCTATGCTAGTTACTTCTTCCCCTATTTCTAATCTTGACAAATGATCAGGTCCCACATTCAGCCTTCCTAATTTAGCAATGATTTCAAAGCCATATTCCTAGAATAACAATAACCATCTGCAATTCTTTCCTCCTAAGACAAGCGTATTAACCAAGTACCTCAGTGCATAATGGTCTGTAAAAAATAATGTGATCCCAAGAAATATTGTGTAAACTTTTGCAAACCATATACCATATCGAGTCCCTCCCATTCTGTAGTGGTGTAATTATTTTTTGCTTTAGATAACTTTATACTTGCAAAATCTATAGGATGATCAATTTCTCCTGCACCATGTTGTGCCAGTACTATTCCCAAAGCTATAGAAGAGGCATCCACATGGACATGGAATTCCTTATTCCAATCAGGGAATACTAATATAAGTGCAACTACCATATTTTCTTTCAATACAGCGAGGCTCTTCTGACATTATTCATTCCATTGAAAAGTTACATCCTTCTTTAACAATTTCTCCATAGGCGCAATGATCTATGAATACCCCTTAATGAATTTCTTGTAATACCTAGTACGTACCAATGTAGTGCAAAGATGTCTTACTGTCTTAGGTGGAGGTAAGTTCACAATGATAGCAATCTTAGAAGGGTCCACCATCAGTCCTTTCTTACAAACAATATGTCCCAACAATATGTCAAAAGGTATACAAATTATACACTTCCTTAGGTTCAAAGATATCTGATAATGTCTACATGTGTCAAGCATAAGTCTTAAACTTCCAATATGTTTGCTCCATAATCCAAATATTGTCTAATCATCAAAGTATACTTCTAAAAACCTATGGATGTGTTCCTTAATAGCTGTGAATCTAGAAAATATAGCAGGGGCATTATTTAATCCAAATGGCATTATCATGTAATGATATGAGCCCCATTCTCTAGACAATGTGGTCTTTTGTTGATCGTCAAGTGAAATCCTAATATGATGATAACCTGAAAATCCATATGTAAATGAGTAAGATTCATGACCCCCTACGTTATCTAGCACTTCAACTATGAAAGGGGTAGGGAAGGTATCATGTACACATGCATCATTCAACTACCTCGAATCAACATATATCCTAATTTCTCCTTGATTCTTCTTCTCTTGCACCACCATAGGACTCACCCATTCTGATTCTTCTACTGGTTCAATAATTCTTGCTACTATCGTCTTATCAAGCTCTATCATTAATTTCTGCTTGTACTTCGGGTTCAGCCTTTAAGGTATTTATTTGACTAGCTTTGCATCAGGCTTAAGGGGAATCTTCATAACTCCTAGATCTCCTAGTATACCCTTCATCTCTGAAAACTTGGTGAGAAAAAGTTCCTAATATTCATGAATTAACTCTCTGACTTTATTGACTATCTCTTCATCCTAATAGTCTCCTATTATTGCAAACTTAGGTTCTCTCTCTAATCCTATGTTCACCTTCTTAGTCTTCAGTGACTTCATTATATTTGGTATTTCCATCTCAAGTTCAGTTACTTCACGGTATCCTTCTGATTCTTCTATGTCGATGTTGCGAGGATCTTCTTCTTCATCTAAAGTAAGGTTACAGCATTCTAGTACATTTCCTATCTTAACAGCCCAATCAGGTTGTTGCCATATCAGTGGGTTACATTTTCAAGGATCTTCTTCTTAATTATTTGAAGGGCCAAATATATGTATGGGAAATCATCCTCAAAGTTGAATGTTAATATGAATTCATCAACCATGTCTTCCCAATTTACTATACCATGTCGAAGCTCTATTTCTAGGTACCAGTTCTTGGGGATTGTCTCAAATGTATGAATGAATCCATGTACCCATTCTTGTTTTGGAATATCCTTCCATGTTGTAGTGCATAGCTAGATATTCTTCCTAAGATTAGTTTCATCATCATATTTTATCTCTATTTTTGTATCTATCTATCCAAACCTTATCCACATCAACATTTGACATTCTTGCCAACCTCCTATTTTTTTTCTTGTATGCATTCCACTATCTAGTAGGGGTAAATTTCAGGGTTATATCCAAGGTTGGCAACCTTTGATTTTCTGGAACTTGTTCTTCATATTCATCAAGAAAAATATTTACATCGCCTAAACCATCATAAGAAGGTAATTCTTGCACATTTCCTTGTGGATACTTCATTCAACCTATTCTTCCAATTTTCCAATTATTCTTCTAAGTCTGAGGTACAAGAATTATCATGCTCCCAACTCAACTTTCCCTCTGCAGTAAGGTTAACAAGATCTTGTTCCTTTTTTGTCATTTGATATATATTTCCTATATCAGTTGTGCAGTATTCTTCTTTCACTAGTTCTTTCTATCTTACTCCTTCTGAAGGATCCAAGGGAACAAATACTCTTACATTGCTTCCTTCAAATATCATTTGTCTCTTCTTTAGACTAATTATGGCCATATTATCAAATTACTAGTCAATTCCAAGTAGTGAAGCATAAGGGTTATTGTCATCGACGATCTCTATTACTTTAAAATCAGCAATAGTGTGAACTTCTTCAATATCTACTGCGACACCTAGTAGTCTTCCTAGAGGGAATATATTTTTCTAATTTTCCATCCATAACTAAATAGGTGACCATTGTAGCTTCGGCTTACCCATTAATTCCCATGTCTACTTCATCAAGACATTAGCATCAAATTTCAGATCCAGAATAACTTGTTCCATCTCATACTCCTATCTACACACTAAGCCTCATTTCTATTTTTTTTCTCTTTTATCGATGAAAATTATTGATTACACCCATCTCACTTTGCAGTGTTTCTTTGGGTGCACAAGAATCTATCAACTCCTGAAACCCTTCTACAACCCTTTGGTCTCTTAATAGTTTCATACAAATCTGCAGAAAAGACTTTAAAATACCTACTTGATTTGTTGAATCCTGGTCTTGTGTTGGAGCATGATCCTATGTCAGACTTTGGTCCCGTGTTGAATTTGATGACATGTCATAGTTACTTTTCTGATTGGGATTTTTCTATGCACTAGATGTTGAAGCTCCAACATCCATAAAACTTCACTTTTCTTCCATAAATACCTCTTTTTCTTTTTGAATATAAAAAATGGGAGCTTTCTCAACAGTTTCTCTAACCCATGTACTTTCATATTCCTTCTTCTCATCTGCTTTATCACTTCCAATCACAGCTCCACTTCTAGTAACAATACTAATTTGAGGTTAATGAGTCCTCCTTTCAGCAGTCATCATTTGAATATTCTTTGTCGTCTACTAATTTCTTTATTCTTTCATATTTTCCATAAGTACAGGGAATTCTTCAATTATATGGTCAAAGGATTTACAATACTTACATGTCGTTGTAGGTTTCTGACAATCTCTCACAAAATGACCTGCCTAGCCACAGTTATAAAAAATGATTTATCCACATCCTCGACCAACTCCAACACCTTAACCTCTACATTGGTAGCCTCCTCAACCACTATGTTTTCCACTTCCTTCATTTCCATGTTCTTCTACTTGCATTCTATAAGTTTCAGCACCGCGCTCCATCATTAGTTCATAAGCTCGATAATTATTATCATCGTGTCCTATTGATTTACAGAATTTGAAATATAGATTCCTTGGATTCTGCACATATTTCTGTAATAGGTAACAATATTTTGAGCAACGTTGGCCTCCAGTCTTACATATCTCACACCACAGGATAGATCTTGCATTTAATGGATTTGGTACCCCACTGTCCATGTAATCCCTGAAGATACGATATTGTTCTTTAGAATGGCCCTCTGATCTGCACTTCATACACCATACTTCTTCTCTGATTTATTTGCTTTTCTTGATATCTTATATCTGCAGGTTAGGTTAGCTAGTTGAATTTGAATATGTTGCATACCTACATTAGTATCTCCTATAGGTGAAGCTTCCAATTTCATCGCAATCTGTAGAGCTTCATATTGACTTGTTAATTTTTTTTGCGTAAATGGTAATCTGATATGCGGTAACAACGCAGCTATAAACCATTCTTGAAGTTTCTACGGAACTATTTCAAAGCTCACCTGATCCAACAATACCTTAAATCTCTAAACAAATCCCCAAACAAACTCAATAGGTTTCTATTTAATTTCTTTCAACTCAGTGATGCACTGCGACTCATACTTTGGCTTCTTAAATTCTTTGATTAGCGTTGCTTTAATATCTACAAATGTTCTAATCTAATTATTTGAATACTTCATATACCATGTCAATTCTCTATCTTAGAATTTCGTAATGAGTTGCGCTTTATTTATATTTTCATCGTTGATCTGCTTCACAATCCATACAACTTCACATAAAAACCAAAATTATTCTAGATCCTCTGATCCAGGATCCAGTTCCTTTGAAAATAGATATCTTAATATCATCAACCATATTTCTTCTTGGAGGGGGAGGGGTATGAGTAAGGGGAGTGGGATGGGGGGTAGGAGGAGCAGGGGGAGGGGGAGGGGGAAGCAAAAACACCTTGGTTATTACTAGATTTTGGCTTCTACGAACTCTTAGGCTTAGAAGGTGAATATTGTGAAATTACTTGGGGCTTATCAGGGTGGATATCTTCTCTTTCACTTCTAGATTCACTCAAAATAGGAATATACTCAGTCTACACAAAGGTCTTCGAGTCTTGTCCACGAGTTCTCTTTCTAGTATCTACTCTATATCTCTTTCCACTTTGCATTACTATGATCTCTCGCTCAAATTTATTCTCTTTTCTTCCAAACATAAGTAAACTAGCAACCTGTCTACATCCTTAAAACTCCCTTTTCACATAGAAGCATCTTAATCCAAAGTTTCAAAGACTTCAAATACTTACCACGCAGTCCTTTGAAGAATCATCATTCTTCTTTGTTTCCAACCTTTATATTCACTTGTACAACTCAATAGGAAATGATGTGAAGAAAATATCGTATAGATCTGTGAAAATATACTTGTTAAAGCAAGCTTTAGATGTCTGATGAGGGTTTTTGTTCTCTTTCTCTACAAATTCTCACACCTTTAATTCTAGCCGGTCTTGAATCTCTTTCTTCGATGAGTGGCACATCCATATATCCCTCAAATAGATCATGGTCCTAGCAATGGAACCATTTGTTGGCTTGCTTTGGGCTGACCCAGGTTCGATCTATACTTCGCACCAACAAAGCCCTTAATCATTGGCCCTTTTAGCAACGACCTACAAGAAGATCGTAGTCTAACCCGAAGTGACTATGGGAGGATGCAAAACTAGGTTTCTACAACCTTGAGGGACGTGGAGATGTGGTATTTTTATGTTTCCTTATTACTAACATTCATAAATTATTTCACCTCACTCCTTTAAATACTTAAACATGTCATATAAAGCCATAAAACATCATTGTGTTGAAAATAAAGTGAAATTGTAATAAAATTATACGCTACAACAAATAATAAGAAAATATACACATGAAGACACCAAATTACCGTGGTTCACCCCAGTGTGGGGCTATCTCCACAAGAATTGTTGCTATATTAATTATTTTTTGTACAACAACATTTCTTGACCTGCGCACTAAGTTGCAAGTCATATGCACACTCAGCTGCAGACTCAGGCCTTTGTGCTCTCAGTTGCATAGCCTCGCCTCTTCTTCCAACTATAGATCACAAGAATTCAACCATAACATAGATTTAGATCATAACTGATGATTTTGTTCTTATTATTTGACCCTATATATACTATTACATCAAGGGTTACATTGTTACAATACCATAGTCCAAATACCATGGACTCCCTAAAACATGCAGCTAAAACAATTGATCCTTTACATTATTACAAAAAGGAGGGGCTTTGATCCATCTCAAAGCCCTTACACTGTGCAGTGTATTCAAATTACTCGGTTTTTCGCTCCACTTCACACTCCATTGCATGCTCTGCTCCACAAAATGTGAGGTCTTTGACAAAAACTAGGCCAACTTGGGTCGCGCCCAACAGGAAGGCTATAAATATAAGTGAACTCAACTTCATTTGGACATCATCATGGAGCATTATTCTATTCCCTTCTTTGGTTTGGCACACAGAAGTTTGAGGCAAGTTCACGGAGATTGGTTGGCATAGGTATGAGATTACAGGGTTTGAAGCTCACGCATGTTTCTAGAGTTTTGGTTCACAGTCGCAGGCTTGTCAAAGGAATTTTTCGCCTGTAGTCGCAGGCTTGTAGGCTCAAGGTAGCCACTGGAAGCTCTCAGTCACATGCATACCTCTTCCTCCCTATGACCATAACCTAAACCTTGAATTTTTTTTTTATCAAAGTTTTCGCCCATTGACTGCAAAGTTCGGCAGTTGACTACAAACATTGGCAATTGATTACAAGTTCCTGAATCAAGATTTTTTATTATTGACATGGTTGGTCTCATGTCATGAATATTGTCTAGTTTATTTTTCTAGGTAGGTTTATGGTTGAATATATGGATCATTTTACTCTCTCTTTGTTGAACCATTAAATGACAATCTAATACGAATAAGAATTTGAAAGGGTTTTCCTCATACTGGGTTTTTCCCTGGTCTCCGACCAATCCTGTTATCTCTATGTGTGAATGTTTTTCTTTTATTATTCCTTTATGTCTAGCTACATTGATGACCATTTTTTTATTTTATATAATTGCGTATGTTTTTATCTTAATAATGTTATGATGCTATGGGGTGAATTCTATATGCAAATGATGAAATGAAATTATCATATCAAAGAAAAATCTAGCCCTAAAGAAAAATTAATGCAACGGAGGCAAATTATTGTTTCTTGTGGGGGACGATCTAAGGTTGGACAAAGTTGGGATTTTGTTGGACAGCAATTGTGGGAAAGTTCTTGGTCGAAGGGTCAACATTGCAAATTTCAACTAGTTGATGCCATGTGAATGGGCTCGTTTTCTTGGTTACATCCCTATCACACATAAACTATCTCATAGTTTGATTGGATTTATTTTTAGGCAAAATGAATATGAAATAATGGTACCTTAAAGGTGTTGGTATCTAGATCAAATCTTGCTTCAGTTAAAACCCTAACACCTATTATTTGATGCAAGGGAAGAATTTGAATATGGTTCTCCGAATTGGGTGAATCTTCCAAATCTCCCCTTGGAATTTTTGTTAAATGTAGGCCTCAAAGTGATTGAGTATTCATTTGGAACCTTTGTTACTGTGAATTATAGTTATATAATGTAACTAATTCTTACTTTATGGCCTTGTTGATGGGGTTGAATGTACCACTTACAGTCTTAAGAGGATCTCTCCTATATCAGGCTGCAATTAGGCTTCACACCACTTCAGATGATAGTCCCATCCGGTTTCTTGGCCCTGTTGACATCTATGCTTCTGTGAACGTTAATTTTTTGGATGAATAATATATGAAAAGGAAACCTAAGTTAATATCGTTATGGAATGCAAGTAAAATTAGGTTTAATGAAAATGATTTAAATCAATTTGAACAATCAATGTTATAACATATTTACAATAAACATGTATCTCAAAGAAAGAGTGATAACAATTTCTAAAAAAGATACCTGAAAACTAAAAGTCTACTGGTTATTAAGTGTGAAAAAATTGACAATAACCAACACAAACATATGCAGAGATCAACAAGAAATTCTTAGAATTATAAGGGTTTATATCTAAAAAAATTATAGTTCATTAACCTACCACAAATATACAGCAATCATATAATAATAAAGAACAATAAAGAAAATTCTTACAACAGTAGATAATACATGATAAGAAAATCATTGTCATGACCCTTTAGGCTTCCAAATATTAGAGTTGAATAACCAATGCCAAAACACGAAGTGTCTTCAAGAATCCCAATAGTGGGAGTGCATAAAGTTGAAACATAGTCCTCAAAGTGATTACAAACTTATCCCTTTCACAAATCCTCCAAGTGTCCAAAAACTAAGATCCTTTAATCCTCACTACAGGGTTATATTTAAATAAAATTGAGGTGACTTTTCACCTTGCATGACTTTTCACCTACCCTCATATCTAATTTCTAGTACACATTATTTTCTACTTTTTTTAAGTGTTACAAAATTATGTTAAAATTTTAAAATAATATTTTAAATAAAACAAATGCCTAACTTGAGCCCAACCCCAAAATGTACAAGTTTTGCACTTGGATTTGTAATTCTTGGGTAATATGAGTGTGCCAAGCCTTATAGTCTACTGCAATAAATAAAACTTTTTCTTGAAATTAAAACTTCATTGATGAATTTTTATTCACATGTATTAGACATCATTGTCTTCAAGTCAGCCTGGATTTTGTGAAATAACAACGTGAGCATGGTATGCACCTTGGTGGGCTCCACAAGGTGTTGTGTCAATGCCTCTTTGGTCAGCATTATATCATTTTCTGTTAACACAAGTTTCTATACAAGAATCATTACTTGTACTTCATCTTCAATATATTTCTCAGGTCTAACCTCTCCTTGGGATCTAATGGAGACTAATTTCTGATTTTTTATTAGTATCTCCATCATGATGTGATGTTTTTGATAGGTGTTCATAGTTTTTATCACATATGTTTCAAGATTTTCCGACTCTTGGATGGCAAGTATAATTTCACCTTTATCACATTCCCAACTCAGTTCATTTTTTCATGGAAATTCCTTTGGTGAATTAGGGTTTTTTTTTATGCATGCACACATCATATCAATGGTTGACAATTTTTCTTTGAGTTGCACACCTTTCCCTTTAAAAACGGTTTGAATTGAGATGAGTATGTCAACCACCTTTTGGAGTTTCTCAAGCTCTCAGTATAATTGCTTTACAATGTCCTCCAATTATTTATTTACCTCCAATATTTCACTCTAATAATCCTTATTGTAAGAGCTTGAAGTCGATAAAGCATGGTTTTCCTTGCGCAACCTCTCGATTTCATGATGTGATTTATTCAAGATCCTATCTTGCACTTTTACCTTTTCCATCAAATGTCTAATATTCTTTTATGTTTCCAAAGAAAAGGCAATACTAGCTGAGGCTATGGATAATAGATTATATAAATTTTTCGACACTATATTTGTTTTCGTGGTTATTGAGATGGGATTTACTAGTTCTCAAGCCAAATACTTCCCCCTCTCTTAGACAATACGATTGTTTTCCTTGCCAAAGTGAAAACTTGCCAAGTTCGTAACCTAATTATCATCACTTATATTGATTCCCGTCTCCCCAATTAGAAAATGGAATCTTCTTAATGGTGTGGAGTCTAAGGTTCTTAGACCTATGTCCATGCTAGGAAAACCATCATTTCTTGTATTTCGGGCTTCTTGTTCTTACTTTTCTTTCAATCTTTCCTTGTCATAGGCTTGTTTTTCCAACCTTTCTCTTTCGAGATGCTCATACTCTTGTATTTTATTTTCCTCATCCTCATTTTGTAATCTCTCTTTCTAGCATTTTTTTATGCCTCCTCTGTTATAGACCATTTTTTCACATATTGTTAATTAGATAAATAAAAATCATTTTACCCCTTGTCATCATCCTTGCACAAAGCCCTAAGCATGACTCTCCCTAATCCCTAAATTTATGCCTTTAATTACTTCATTTCATTTCTTTTAAGGGACAACACACCCTACTTCCTTAGGAGACTATGTTCACCAAGAGGTTGAACCTATTTTGACCTGAATTGATCTCCAACAAGTTTCCCTTTGCTAGGGGTGTGTTGATTCTAGAAATTCGGGAAAAAAAAAGAATCACAAAGCTTCCTCTTCCAGAAGCTTCTAGAGGTTGTTCTAACCATTTACCTTGGATGAAAGTCTTGAATCCTATACTATCCTACCTTGGATATTTCACCCCTTATCCCTTGATCTCATCCTCCCATCAAGAGTGGATCTGAAGCCTAGATTGGTAAATGGATAATAATTCCTAAGCAACCATCCTCTCCTATATATTTACTACCATCCACAAGCCAGGGGTTGGATTTTGGAGATATATTATACCCTCACGATGTTGTTGTGAGAGTCATTATTGCATACATTAGGGTGACATAAAGGTACACTTTGTGGCAAGGAAGGACAATTCAACTTGGAGGAGATTTTCTACAATATCAACTCCTATATTTGGTTGGAGCTCTCTCTATTTATATTAATACAAAAAGTTAATTGTTTTCCTATAAGTGATGTAATGATTTCATGTATTTGAATGCCATGTTGATCCATTGAATAAACTAATTGGATGATACTACACAGATGTTGTAGATTGTTGGCTTGTGTTGTTTAATTGTGTAGTTTCTAATTATAGTGCTCAAATCAGGGGTTGGAGCATACAAGCCAAGAGAGGAACGAATCTTACAATAGATCCCAGGTAGGCTTCATCCCGTTGTCCATTTACTTTAAGGAAAACATATTTTTCTTTACTATTTTTTGTTCCATACTAGGCCATCAAGTCTAGGGAAGATACTTTTGTCTGTAGTCCTAGATTATGTATAACAAATTGGTGACTCCACTAGGAATCAGTGTATTCCCTTGGTGGTTTCCTTGTCCTTAGTGCTTGTTTTACCTCTTCTTCAAACCTTCATTATCTTATTCAGTCAATAATAGACCTATTAATACCTTTCATTGAGTTTCAATTGCAATTTTTGTATTGGAACCTTGCATCCCCTTATTAGCACTCCCTTTGGTCTAGAGACAGAGCATTGCAACACTCTTGAGCCTTCTTTGTGGTGCCCTTCATTAGGGGAATTTAGAGGTCTAAAATGGACCTCCTAAGAAAAATGTACAACAAAAATAAAATTTATAAGAACCAATAGGACTCAAAATGATGATGTCAACCATGGGCGATTATTCACCATTTTTGGAGTAAAAAAGTAAAAGGATTAAAAAATAATAAAATAATCAAACTACTTTTTCAACTCTGATTTTCAACTCATCTCCATAATGTTTTACTCAAATTTTGAGCGGGAGTACTTGTTGGATGCAAAATCTAATTCCTCATCCAAGGAGTACCCATGTTGCATACTTTCGATGGATCGTGCTAAATGAAAAATGAGAAATACATGAAAAGACGTGATTGCAATCATGTTCTTTCATGTATTTCTAATTTTTCGTGTAACAAGGTCCATTGAAAGTATGCAACACGGGTACTCCTTGGATGAGGAATCAAATTCTGCATCCAATGAGTCTTTTCGCTCAAAATATGAGTAAACCCATAGGGAGATAAGTTGAAAATACGAGTTGAAAAAATAGTTTTTTCTTTTTTCCCTCTAAAATTTGGTGATGTAATCTAATATTATTTTATTATTTCCACTATTATTTTATAATTTCCTTAGGAGGACCATTTTAGACCTCAAAACGCCCATAATGCTAGCACCTGCCTTGGTCCCTGTTCATGCACAATTTGCTTTTTTGTTATCTGCTCTATGTATAGTTTTGGTCTCTCAATAGCCTTCACTTGGCTCGCTTTTGGTTTTTATAGATTTTGATGAGAATTTGTTTGGATTTTACTTTCTTCTAGTCAATTAAGTCATTAGAAAAATTATTTCTTGATTATGGGTTGCTTGAAGGAATTGGTGTTTCAGACATCGTTCTAAATAGTTTCTTTTATCAGTGATAAGGCAAATATCTTAGTTTTCATTTGAAAATTAAGTGGAAACAAAAAGGAAAATCTTGTGCATCATGCATTGCATATAGGGATTTGATTTTGATTAGAATAGTGAAGTTGAGGAACTTTATTGTTGCATCACTTATTTTTTTATTGTTGATTGATTTCTTCTTCCACTACTTAGTTAGGACTTTCATTGTTAAAGGGAAAATGAAAAGAGTTTTTTTGTCAAATTAGTTGCATCATAGGTGTGTTTATGTGGCATCGAGTTTTGAGCCTTGAAACTAAAACTTAATTCAAGATAAACTCTATAATTCATCTCAATTAACTTAAAGAGCATTTGAAACTTAACAACGCATATAGAGGCCTAGGCTATAGATGTGTTCTGATGTCTTTAAATGTAGGAGCTATCATTTTTTTCCAGCGTTGCATTCCAGGGGTGATATCTCGTTCCACATATGTAAGTGTATTAGATCGTTCTCCATGTACCTTCGGGTATATCGGATGGAACTCCAAGCATGAAAATTATATGGGAGCACTCTCATCTAATGGCGACATATTAGAAAACACTACTACTAACTACACTTCCACGTACCATCGATTATATTTTGAAATTACACCATAGGTTGTTATCCTCACCATAGGTAACCAAGTCGGCCACCTTGTACATTGTGATACACCAAGCACAACATTTGGGGATATCTCCAACCCATACATAAATCCTTGGTTCTCAAATGTGGTATATTACAGTTCACAGTTGCTTGGTAAACCATTTTTCCTAGTTACCCCTTTTTTTTATTTTGTTTCTTTAATTTCTAAAATCACTTAATTGACCCTGGAACGACATCCTTACTGTGGAACAACTCCTTATTATATCTTAGGTTGAGACTAATGGCAACAGTTCTTGAGTCTACCAATCATGGAAACCCCTTTGACAGGACTCCTAGTCCTTTTCCTCCTTTTGGAAATATTGGTGCTCATTATATGGCAACCTTCTCTCTTCCTAGATTTACCATTGGTTTTATTTTGATTATTTTTTACCATTATGGTTCTCAATGTCCAAACTACACCTCAACCAAGTTCTCCTCCACCTGACTAATATCAACCTCAAGTTGATCCTACATTTGACTCTTTCCCTTCTTCGTTTGTTGTTTCTTCATCCCTTTCTTCCTCCTCTCCTAGTGAAATTTTTTATTCTAGTAACGAGGAAGCTAAGAAGAAGAAGAAAAGGACGAAGAAGAAGAAGCCAAATAAGTAGGGGGGGAACCAAGCAACCATTTCTACCAATGCAACTAGTATGGATAAACCTTACAATCAGCCCCACAAAATTAAATTCCCTTGCAAGTTATGTAAGGTTGATCACCTTCGTAGAGATCTTCCTAGTATTCCCAAGGTATTAGAAGTGTGGTCCATAGCCTCACATCAACCTTTCTCATCAGCTTCTGGATATCATGCTGGTGACAAACCTTCAACTAGTGCTAGTAAGGTCCACGGGGAAAAGGGTAAAGCCAAGTTTCCCTGTAGGTTATGTGAAGGGAATAATTATATTCACCTTTGTCCTTATATGGATGAATCCTCAAAAGTGTTGGAAAACGTTATATCTCCTCAGCCTCATCTTCTAGTTGGTTTTCAGAAGCTTTCCTCTAGTCCTCCACTAGTTTATGAAGTGATTGATCAGAATACGTCTCTAGTCAATCCCACTCTCTCTGAACGTGAAACCCATGATTCCATTCCCAACCAACCATCAGTCGAGAAAATGTTTGACTCAATTCCACCTCTAGTTTATCTTACCTTTTCGTAGAGAGTGAACTTCAGATCACTTAGATTCTTCGTGTTTCTTCATATTCCAATGAACTGGGGGGGAATCCTCCCATTCCAGCGATACAGGAGGTAAATCCTCCCATTATTATGTCATAGGGGAGAAATTCTCTTGTTCCCATAGGACAAGGGGGCATTTCTCTCATTCTCATGGCACCCCCTCCAAGTAGTATGGTCACTTCGTTTTATTGGAGTCGACTAGCAGGATATCATCTTCCTCCTTATTTTCCCTTTCAAATCATAGTATAGGTTTATAATATGACCATGCCTAGAATAGTCATAGACAAAGGTGCATATGTTAGCATTTTGTCCTCAACTACTTGGAAAGCTTTAGGTTATCTCAACTTGTGCTTGTTACCTAGAATATGTTGGCTTTTAATAGGGAAACAAGTTAACAGTTAGGGGTCCTTCCTCGGTTTCTTATTACTTTGGGAGGAAATACTATCTATATCAATGTGATGGTAGTCCAAGGCCCTTTGGATTTTAATTTACTCCTTGGAAATGAATATGCTTATGTCATGAGATCTCTTGTCTCTTTACTCTTTCGTGTGATGTGTTTCCCACATGGAGGAAGAATCATGACCATTGACCAATTTTGATTCATTAGTCCTAATTTGACTCCCAATCAACCAACTTCCCTAAATGGTCCTTATTTGAAAGTGGTATCTGCCCCATTGCATATTAATTATGTGGCAACCTATTCTATGCCTCCATCTACCGATCATCTAGTAGGTGATGTAATGCATCATTTACTGGTGGCATTGGAGTATGATCTATCCATTTGATCCTTTGATTCCTTCCAGTGCATTGTTCTCCCATATGATAAGAACCTCTTGGAAGTTGTGGCCTTCTATAAATCATGAACAAAAGGTCATAGTATATTTCCTTATATTGTGTCAAGCTCCTTAAAAAATGAAACAAGGTGCATGATAAGAGTTAATTTTCTTGTGTCAAGCTCATTAAAATAAAGCAATTAATTGGAGCATAGTTCTTTTCCTATGTCAACCTTGTTAAAAAATGAAATAGGTCCCCTTCCAATTTGAGTCTTTGATTAGATCGTGTAAATTCCCAATTGATTCTTTCACTTGATCTCGTAAATTCCCAATTGATTCTTTCACTTGATCACATAAATGAACCTTCATTCCATCCACATGTTAGTAACCAGAAGTCTACTTAGGTGAATTATATGAAGCTTGGGGGGAATTTACCTTGAATTGAGTCATTATGTTGAGGGTCTGCAAACTTATTTCAAGCATGGTTTTTCCTCCATTTCAAGCTTGCGTAAAAATGAAACCTCTCTTAAGCATAGTTTTTCTCATGTTTCAAGCTTGTGAAAAAAAGAAACCATCTTCAAGTATTCTCAAGAATAGTTTCCCATGTTTCAATATTGTGTAAAAGTGAAACCATTCCCATCCTATTCTTGTGATTTCGATTTTTATCAGCATGTTTCTACTAGATGAGCCTTATTTTTCTCATTCCATTGTCACCATTTGCAAGGCCGACCATACACTTTCACTTGATGTTTTACCATTTCCCGAGGAACCGTTGTGATGAGTGGTATTATTAGTCATCCACTTGACCTTTACATGTTTTGAAAAGTTCCATCATGGCTGGAACAAGTTTCTACCCTTTATCCCACTCATTCCTCCAGGTGGAGTCCTCTTTCAACTCTTTTTAGACCCCCTAAACATGAAAATATTATCGAGCACTTGTCTTTTCGAACTCGTTAAAGTAAATGAAAATACATCTACTATGTATAGATTTAACCCTTTTCCACACTGAGATAGACTAACTTCGAAAAAGGAATACCTTAGTCGAACATGGATAAGAGGTTCTTCTGAGTATTTTTTTCGCTCTTTCGGACTCAAGGGACTATCTATGAAAAATAACATTTGGAGTTTTCTTTTTTGCCTCTTTTTCAAACTCTCTAAATATGAAAAAGATGTCGATTTAGACCTTAACTGGACTTGTTAAAAGCATCAAATAGTGGTGGACTCATAAAATATGACGGGTTCGAACCACTCCTTCTCAAAGTTCATTAAACATACTCGGAGGGATTCATTTGAAGGATGAAATTACAGATCAAGCATATGTTATCCTCCTTAAGCTTGTTAAAAAATAAATAAGTATTGACTAGAAATGGTTGGAAAAATTTGGAAAACAGGGTACTCCACTTGTTAATGGTAGTGAGTCGCTCTTGAAAATGACACTCTTTCACTTCATCTTTGTGGTTGTTGAGTTGGTAAATATTATTGTCTTTTGGTTCATTATTCCATTTTAGAACCACCATTTTTAGTTTTGGTTCAATGATGCCAGCTCCATTCAATGTCGATGATGTGTTCAAGAGATGTCATTCAATGAATATCTGTTAGAATACTCTTAAGCCTTCATTCAATGTCTTCCATTCATGATCTAGTTCTGTGTCATCATCATTATGTCTCAAATCATGATACTTGTTTTGTTTCGTTGATGGTGGATATATCGAATCCCTTCTGCAATGAGCTACTTCCTATCGACGTCAACTCATATCCAAAAAGTTGACTAAGTAAAAACCCTTCGGTACCTTGGTGCTTGCATACATCAATGGAAAGTTTCTTTGCTCTCGACAATAGCTTTACATCATTTTCCTTCGACCAATAGATTTTGTGTGTTGTTCAACTTCAACTCATTCATTCATGCCATATGAATTGTATTGATGTATCTTGAGAGCCACTAACATCATCGGTGGTTTCTCTTGCATATGTTAATGGCTCGCATCATTAGTTAGTAATCAGATGGTGTCTACCATGTTTGAATCCAACTCATTTATTTGCATTGTTAGAATCGTATATTGGACGATCATGCGAATGATATGGAAGACCCTGAATTTAGTTTCATCCATTCGGGTTGCAGTTTCAATATGATGGCTATGATCATACAGACAGTCATCCAATCATGGATCCACCCTTTGTCATCGGTGGATGTGTCTTTTTATCATTGTACATGTAATGTTAGCTTATATGTTGAGCATGGGTATGCTTCCCTCAGTATATATATCATGATGTAAATTTATTGTAATAGATAATGATCTCATCGGTTATTCTTGATACTAACTTATCACAAGGTAAATCACTTCAGTCATTAGTCTCCATTTTTGATTTTTCGCTTTAGGGGGTAATTTGTTATAGGTCATTTTACATCTGGTCAATGGGCCTATTAACTAGATCAATCAACATCATTTTACCCCTTGTCATTATCCTTGTGCAAATCCCTAAGCATGACTCTCCATAATCCCTAAATTTATGCCTTTAACTGCTTCATTTCAATGCTTTTAAGCCCCAACGCACCCTACTTCCTTAGGAGACTATGTTCACCAACAGGTTGACCCTCTCTGGACCTGAATTGATCTCCAACAAGTTTCCCCTTGTTGGGGGTGTGTTGATTCTAGAAGTTTGGGAAAAATAAAAAGAATCCCAAAGCTTCCTCTTCTATAAGCTTCCAGAGTTGGTTCTTACCATTTACCATAGATGAAAGTCTTGAATCCTATCCTATCCTACCTTTGATATTTCACCCTTTATTCCTTGAGCTCATCCCCCATAAAGTGTGGATCTTAAGCTTAGATTGGTAAATGGATAAGAATTCCTAAACTACCATCCTCTCCCATGTATTTATTGCCATCCACAAGCTAGGGGTTGGATTTTGGAGATAGATTCTACCCTCAGGTTGTTGTTGTGAGAGTCATTATTCCATGCATTAGGGTGACATAGAGGTATCGTTTGTGGCCACAAAGGACAAGTAAACTTGGAGGATATTTTCTATAATATTTGTTGAAAAATGAAACAAGAAAATCCTAATTTAATTTTGTCCTTGAATTAAATTAGGAATTAAACTGTAATTCTAATTCTCATGGCAACTTGTAATAGTTAACTACGCTAATTTGACATAGTTGACTCAGTTAATTTGAGTTGGGAGTCTATCTAGAGTTATGTAGAGTGGTTCCTAAATTTTAGTGGCCCAAATTGAGTTCTTTTGATTTGTAATTATTTAATTCAGTTTAACCAAGTTAAATTCAGTTAAACTAGTTCCAACTAATGGAGGAATTAGTGGGAGATTCAGTAGTCGGTTGTAACCTACAGTAGTGGGGTGTAACCAACACTACTCAATCAGTAAACTGAATATTTACTCATAATTAACTCATGCATGTCAGATTAGAGAAAGGCCTAGTTGATATTGGAGTTCAGGGACAGTGTACCATCTATTGTAAAATCATCTAAATTAAACTAATGGCGCATGCACTCAGAGGAAGACCTATGATGGATTGTGAAGTTATGGATGAGAAATTTCCCAATTAAATATAGGCTAATTCCCTAGGAAAATGTGCAAGGAAATAGGAGCTTGGAAGGTAGCATATTTGGCTAAATATTGGCTGGCTCTTGTTTGTGAAGCAACGAGATAGAATGAGATAGTGTAGAGGTTGTGTTGAAAACCAAAATTATTTCTTTTTTACACCTTCCCTAAACTTCTTACACTCAATTTTCTTCCTTTTTTATCATATTAACCCCAATAAGGTGTCATATTGCAAGGGTATTGGAAAAATCAAGTACCTAATGATCTTTTATTCATGGTTTCATTGTTTCCTTATTATTTGATTTAATATTTTCATAAGCTACCAGATTGCACCAATTATGCAGCTAATGATCGATTATGCAACTTACTTGAAGAATATGTAGGTTCTGAAATACCAGATGAGAAGCGAAATATATGGACATGTAGCTGACAACAAACATAACAATATCCACCTTTCTTCATGATCCAGTAGGATGATAAGGGTATCATATGAGCAAGTCAACATGGAATTCAACCTAGCGGAAAAGGATCCCAGGGCGAATTAGGCAAGCGAGAAAATTAATGATAAGAATGAAGTTGATATTTTTCCTTGTGATTTTCTTCTCTGATTGAAAATCATGAAGAATAGAAATTTGGCATTATCTTATGTCGTTTTTAGGATCTTTGTTGAGTATGATAGGAATAAAAAGATCTAAACAGCTTAATGAAGGAGGTTATAAAAACTACCTCTAGGCACAATGATGACAGACCGGTTATTATTTTGAAAACACTCTTTGCATTTATAAAATCAAACTTGATTACTCCTCTGCATATTGCATTGATGTGTGTTTAATATTTGATTGATCGTTGCTTACCTACAACTCATAGGAGGGCCCCTTAAGAGCTCTAAGGTCTTATTTTGTTTTTAGTTAGTATTTAAGTTTTACATCTTAATATTTGTATCACTAGTTTATTCTACTAACATTTCAGTTTTGACTTTCAATGAATGCTTATGATAGTGAGAACATAGTTTTGTGACAATGTTTTCTAAAGACTTCTTTTATAGACTTAATCATTTTTTTATTTGAAGGATGAAGGAAATAAATCAAATAGAGATCTATTGTGCACATGAAGAGTAGAATCATTTAAATAGAAGTAGAAGTATAATTCTTCCAAGGCTTTATGTGTGTGATTCAGATTTGATAGTGTTATATTTTATTTTATTTTTGTACTTAAGAAGAGTTTCATGTTTGTCAGTAAGAAGTAGATTTAATTGTGTTGGCGTGATATTTGATTTCTTCAATTTTAGATTAGTTTTTATTTTCTGCAAACATAAAGAGAATTTGGGTTTGGTTTTTCTATTTACTTCTACACTTTAATTTACTTTTATTTCTGTCGGTGTGATATTTTCTTTTCTTACAAGAGTGAAAATTTATTATATGAATCATGTGCATGAAAACATCCTAATTTAACTTGACAATTTAATCACATAATAACGAATCCCAGCACAACTGGTGCACACACACTTCATCAGTTTACAAGCCTTGTTCGATAATTTATGCAGAAATATAAACTCAATTAAATTACCAAACATTTTGGTGCCATTACCAGGGAAGTGTATATAGGATTTATTTTTAGGAATCTTTTCATTAAAAAAATGATAAAAACACATTTATGCATAGGGAAAGAGATTCTAGGGGTAGGTTTATAAGTAGAGGTAGGAGTTCCATTCCAAAATCACCACTCACCCCACCACGACCTCATAGTACCACACCATCCACCGAAACTCATTTTCTATCATTTGCAGGTAGACTTAGGCTTCCTGAGGTACAAAGATTTGAAATCACACCAAAATATTCACCAACTTCTTCTACTAAAGCTGTAGTGGACGAACCTACATCACCAACTGAAGGAGTAATATTTTTGTCTTCAATTGGAGAAAAAATTCTAGGACAAGAACTGGAAGTCACTAGTGAAGAAGAAGAAGGAACTTATTTTATTCCATTGATAGAAGAACCAAAAGAGGAGCTAGAAAATCCAATTGAAGAACCCTACATTAGCTCTAAAGAATCTACAATGGCAGGGGAAGGAGAAGGAGAAGTACATAATTTGAATGGTGACTATAGGATTGGAGGTGGAAGAGGTAATAGAGGAGGAGGTAGAGGGGGGGTAGATGATCTGAATTGGATCCATGAAAAATAATCAAAGTACCATGATTTTATCAAATCAGGACAAAACTTCGAATTCGAGAGCACAGAGTGATTAGAAACACCTCTGAATAGTGGCAGTTGGTAGCTAGCGTGGAACGATGAGGACCTCGATCAAACCGCGTTGACCAAGGCCCATGGAGACTGCGCAGGAGGTGAAACTGGCACCTGGGAAGCCAGGATTGGGAAAAGGAGGTTGTTTCTGATGCGCGATTAGCGTAATCGCACATTGTTGGGAAAAACCCTTGAAAAGGAAAGGCCCCAAAGCACTCGGTCACATGGAAGGTGGGAAAACCGTGGGGAAATCGCTAAAGGCTAAAGGCGGGACTCGCACTCCAAAACTGACAGTATATCGGGGGCACCCTTGGGTGGTAAGTGGATTTGGAGAAAAGCGAGAGAAAATCGCCACTCATTGGACACTAACTGTTGAGCAAGTCAACCGTGCGAAATGAGTGAATGACAATGGATCTGGAGGCCCCAGATCTAATGGTTAAGAATGCGCCCAATGAAAGAATTGGATTTGACAGGGGACTAAGCCGTGATCTATAAGGATTTGAGGTACGATTTGACCACTAAGGTGGCGGATGAGTCATTTCCCAATGTAACCGAAGAACCAAACCGACGAGGAAGCGCTGGCGTAGTTCGCGAGAGGACAAGTGGCCACTCCCTGTGAGCCAATGACCATGACGCAGAGACAGGGAATTCCAAGCGAACAGCAGTAGGTGATCCGATGGAGGTGGAAGGGGAATCAAATAGTCGTGAGATCGATTGGCTTTAAAGACATGAATAAAGAAGAGAGGACACGAAGAAAAAAGAACCAGAGAGAAGACAAAGATAGAAAAAAGAAGAGACAGTGAAGCAAAAAGCAAAAAGACATAGGGTTGAGCTGACCACAGGCAGCGTCGAGCACCAGAGAGCTTGAGAGGTTCAAGCCATCCCTGAGGGGATCTATCGGGAATCGAGTACCATATTGGGCTCCTCCCCTTAAATATCAGAAAGGTCAAGAGCTAGTAAGGAAAAGAGTCTATACACTCTAGTGACTTGGGGAATCCAAGAACCACCCTGCTAAGCAATTTTGTTTCATGAGACTCAGATTGAGCTCCTCATTGTAATTCTCTGCTTAAAGACACAATAAAATAAGGCCACTACTGAAAGTTGGACCGGAGACGTAGCCCTGGAGGATATGGTGAACTCCTTATTAATTTGTTGTGTCCTTATATTTGCTTACTATGTTTCTCTGCTATTTTCCATTTTCCAGTGTCTGTGTATTTTGCAATCTGATTGATCCGTTGCCCAAAATAACATAGACACACACCAACACATGAGTCTGTAATACCTTCATTCAATAATTATTTAACTGAAATCACTCAAAGGGTGATTTTCAAATCAAGTGGTATCAGAGCTTTAAGCTGTTAAGGTTAGACAAGCTTGTGTTGGTTTAGCTGTGAATGCGCACTACATCAAAGCTCAAATTAGGAGAAGGAGAGTTGGTCAAAACTAATCCTAAAATTGGGAGAGTTTATTCTCAGAAGACAATGTCAGAGGAAGGTTCTACAGGTCCAGACCCTCAATTCATAGAAAGTTTCCTAGCCATAAAGTCCATGGTAGAAGAAATGTATAAGGACTTTAGAAAACACAAGGATGAAGATTCATCAAGCTCTAAACAAGAAAAAGGAGAAGATGAATCACATTTCCATGACCACTCAAAAGGAAAAGGGAAAGAGGAAATTTTTCTCACATCTCCTAATAGCCCTATACATAACAAGAAAGTATCTTTGATCAAGCTAGATGTTAAATTTGATTTGCCTATATATGATGGAGAGTTAAATGCAGAAAAGTTGGAAAATTGGATTAGACAAATTGATGTGTATTACAGAGTGCAGAACATCGACTCAGACAAGAGCAAGATTCAGCTGGCAAGCCTACGCCTTGGAGGCACTACCTTGGTTTGGTGGGAAGGCAGAACCAAAGCTGACATGAAAAGACATGGTAAGACTATCTCTGTCTAGAGTGAATTTGTGTCTACAATCAAGAAGCAGTTCTATCCATTGGCCTATATGCAACAAGCCATGATGAGTTGGCAAACTCTTCGACAGTTGAAAGGGCAAAGTGTGCAAGGGTACACTCAAGAATTTAGAAAGAGAGCATTGGTTCTAGGAATTTCATTAGACTCACCGGAGACTCTATTGCAGTAAATTGGTAGTCTACATAGCTACATGAGGCATACCATCCTCATGTTTAATCTCACTAGTATAGATGAGGTATCTCTACAAGCTACTCATCTAGAAGCTAGAGGAAAGAATGGAAATACAGAAGTTGGGGGACCATCCCAACCCACTGCAAGCAAGAGAAAGGAGAAAAGAAAGAAGAAGTGGAAAGCAAGGAAGGCTAACACTGCACAGAAAAGCAAAGCTTCATGCACTCACTGTAAAAAGGATGGACATGATGATGAGCATTGTTGGATTCTGCATCCAGAGCTGAGACTGAAGAAGTTTGAGGGCAAGAAGAAGAAGACAGCTGCAGCTATTCAGAAATATTTGGGTTCAGACTCGGGAGATGAAACAACCATTGCAGCCACAAGTATTAAAGGTCATCTACTTTAGAGAATGTTGAAATCAAGTAGCAAGTGCAGGAGTTGCTTGAGAAGGGGTTCATCAGGCCTAGCACATCACCATGTGGGTCACCAATCATTTTGGTGAGAAAGAAAGATGGCTCGTCGAGAATTTGCATTGATTACCAAGCACTCAATAAGATAACAATAAAAAATGATCGTTATCCCCTTCCTCGCATAGATGATCTTTTAGATCAATTGAAAGAAGTTATTTATTTCACCAAGCTAGACTTGCACAGTGGATACCATCAGGTCAAAGTTGCAGAACAAGATGCATGGAAGACTGCTTTCAAAACAAAGTAGGGATTATATGAGTGGTTGGTTATGCCTTTTGGCTTAACTAATGCTCCTACTAATTTCATGAGATTAATGAATGATGTACTCAGACCTTTTCTTGATGATTTTGTTATTGTGTATCTGGATAACATTCTGATTTTTAGTAAAACGTGGGATGAACACTTAAAGCATGTTACGTAGACATTAGATGTTTTGAAAAGATAAAAAAATCATGTTAAACTCTCAAAATGTGAATTTGACAAAACATCTCTAAATTATTTGGGTCATATAGTAGGGGGTGGTGAATTGAAGATAGATCCCTCTAAGGTGGCAGTCATCGTACACTGCCCTAAACCCAAGTCTGCTATAAAAGTGAGAAGCTTCTTAGGGGTAGCACAGTATTGGAGGAAGTTCATTTCTCACTTTTCCTCAATTGCATCTCCCTTACATGCTTTAACAGGATTGAACAAGGTGTTTCAGTGGGGGGGAAAACATCAGAAAGCCTTCGACACCTTGAAAGAAAAGATTAGTACAACACCTATAATAGCACTACCTGATCTGCAAAGACCATTTGAGATCCAAATAGATGCCAGTGACTATGCCATGGGAGCAGTGTTGACACAACACGGTAAACCCATATGTCATCATTCTGAGACTTTTAACCCTGCAGTAGTTAACTATCCTACATACGATAAAGAATTGTATGCATTAGTTCAAAGTGTGAAAAAGTGGAAGCATTACTTAATGGGCAAAGAGACAGTAATACGTACTGATCATCAACCACTTCAATATCTACACTCCCAAACTAAGTTGCAGCAATCAAGACACTACAGATGGATGGGTTTTTGTTACCGAGAATAGTGTCCACTCGAATGTTACTATTCCCACTAAGATGGGTGGCTATCTTAGAAACAAACAAGTAAAGTCTACTTTCATTTTCCTTTATGAAAACAGACAAGAGGGGGACCAAGGAGACCAACCTTAGTCTTGCACTTGATTTCCTCTACTTCCTGATAGAGCTTCACTACTTCTTCTTCGTCTGCCCAGCTTCAAAGAGCACCTGTGGAATCACAGCAACATACTACTATCGAAGAACAAAGATCTATATTCATAAATAACACAGGACCAGATGTGTGTTAACCATACAAATGCATATATAATGAAACGTACAAGAATATGGAGGAAACCTTGAATAGATTTATTAAGATGAAAAGTAGCAAGAGGATTACAACCATATGTTCTGATCCAGCATCATCCTCCAGCTAGAAAGCCCTTCTTCACCTCAAGTAAAGCTTAGATCACCCAACACTATGAATATATGCCAGAAAACCAACAACACTTCTCTACAAGATACAAGATTCCAGCCCCTGGATCTCTGTGATGAGGGATCCATATATAGATGATTGTAGGGAGGTGAGTCATTTTCTGGGGTCTTGATTAGTGTCCTATCTCTGATAGTTCCTACTTCCACTTGGAGAATGCTGATCTCTTACTCATCCCTAGTCAAAAACAGAGAGGCAAGTGTCAGAGGGGAAGCTTCTAGAAGATTCCATGATCTTCCACCTCGCATTTTGTCCCTGCCATTTGTCCATGCCCGACCACCGCACCCTATAGAGGAGCCATTTAGTATGCATCGCACCCTGTACACTGGGAAGGTGATATGCATCGCACCCTCTGCACTGGGTTTTCAGTATGGTCCAGTTTTGACCATTTATGAGCAGTTTTTAGTGGAGAACTTCTGGGAGATGATGTAATCAGCTGACCTTGTTCCTTTAGGCAGTGAAGCAACACTTTTAGGGACTTAGGATCCCTCAGTTTATGGACATTTATGATTGG